>PISX010009450.1:0-49067 GCA_004024625.1 Mellivora capensis
ACTGAAATGAACTTAGAGGTAATTCCTGTAAGAAGCCGCGACCGTTTTAAAATCCGGGAAGAATAACTGGGGCAGGAATTTGTAACCAGGAAGCCTACAAACAGAATTCCAAGGTCTCTGCACTTGAATGGGGAAAGGAGAAAATCCTCACTTTCACGAATCCTGAGCCAAGATTTAGCATTTCCTTCTGTTATGAATGTAGACAGGTTAGTCTTTAGCATTTGAAATTACAACATCCGTGAAATATGCCACTAGATCCTGTTATTCGGTGGGTTAATAAAGAAGCACACATGCAACTACATCAGGATTTTTTTTTAGTATTTTGATAACTGCATTGCAATATATTTGTGTTCCTTTGTAATCCTCTTTTATGCTTTGAAAAACATTATTCTGAGATGAAGTCATAGGCTTCCTCAGATTGCCCGCCGGGGTCCAGAGTACAAAAGTTAAGAACCCCGTTTTCCAGTCCTTTGCTTCTGTATTAGTTCCACTTCTCAGCGGTTCTTCTGTTTTCTTCCCCACCATGTCCCTTTGCCTGCGTTCTGGAGAGCTGAGATGTAGACTTCGAAAGGTTCAGTATCTGTTGCGTCACTGGCATCGTTTCTGTATTTTTGACTCTGGCAGTGGAAATTCTTTGGCTATATTGTTTGTGATTAAACATCTTAGAGGAGGAGACTCTTTTTAGGTTTTCTGCCTCTTCAGTACAATGTTGTCTACGTAAACTTCCAGTGAAAGATGTTGATCCAGTGACCGTTGGAGAGCTGGAGGCTGTGAAAGCAAGACACAGAGAGCAGAGGACCTGCAGCCCTGGGAGTGGGGAGGACAGGCAGGAGAGACTGTGCTTGTGCAAAGGGATAATATGAGGCCCCGAGGGCGGGGTGGGGGGAGAGCTGGTGGAGGCTGAGTTGGAGAAACAGTACATCGGGTAGAATAATAAGGAGATGGAGAAGTAATTAAATTGAGGCTTTCTAGTCTCCTCCTGAAGGAAGCTTCTCCATATCAAAATCTACTTTTGTTCCTGGGAACTGTTCCTATGTAGTTAAGGATGGATTCTTCACCTGTGTCTTCAATTACCTGAATTCAGTATGCAGCCTTCGTGATTCAGGGCTTTCTGTGAAGCTCCCTTACCTCCCAGATAACTCCCTACGTTAGTTCCAGTTGTTGCCAGAATCTTATGATGAGCAGTCCGCATTTTATATTGAATAGAGGAAAGTAGCTAGACTCTTGGCTTGTAGGAAATACTGCCAATGTTTGAGGATTAGGAGGTGTTGCGCCAAAGGTAAAAACCGGTGCAAGAGAAAATATTTTTAGGTAAAATATTTAGTAACAGAATATTGAGTCTTTGTTAAGCCACAGGGGAAATATTACAGGGAAAGTAGATGCAGAAAAGAATTTAAAGTGATAAGATAAGCATACACTGATATATCTATAAATAGCTATGCTGAAATATCAGGTCTAGGGAATTAAAAATTATTCTTATAATAGGAGAATCTGGACTTGGATTGCCTTGAGACTCCAAAACATGTTTTGCTCACCATTTGGGAAACATAGTGTTTTTTTTTTTGTTTGTTTTGTTTTTAAGATTATTTATTTATTTATTTATTTGAGAGCGAGAGATTGAGCATGAGAGAAGAGAAGGAGAGAGGGAGAAGCAGGCTCCCCATGGAGCTGGGAGCCTGATATGGGACTTGATCCTGGGACACTGGTATCATGACCTGAGCTGAAGGCAGTTGCCCAACCAACTGAGCTATCCAGGCACCCTGGGAAACATAGTTTTAATGAATGGTTGGATTTTTGTGGATTATAGACTCTAAAAAAACCAACAATTTATTGCTTACATGTGTATATTTCTAATGACAATACCATTCAGATTGAGGGTAATCTGAATTAGGGACAAGAGAGTGTATATAAATGTTACTAGACAAGAGCTATATTGCCTTCAAATACTCTTTTTTTTTTTTTTTTTTTTTTTTTTTTTTTTTTTTTTTTTTTTTTTTAAGCAGAGAGGCAGACAGAGAGGAAGGGAAGCAGGCTCCCTGATGAGCAGAGAGCCAAATGCCGGGCTTGATCCCAGGACCCTGAGATCATGACCCGAGCCAAAGGCAGAGGCTTAACCCAGGCACCCCTCAAATACTTTTAATAATTAGATCGAGTAGAACAAACTCTTGTCTAGTATGTTACTAAGGGTTCTCCTTTAAAAAATAAATGGTACATCTTAGTCACATGCCATTATAGGTAGATGTGTTTATAAAACACTTTGGGGCTTTTAAGAAAGTCTCTTAAATGTCTGGAAAGTCATTTTTATTTGCATTACTGGTTTCCCTATTGAATCCTTAATTTAGAGAAAATGTTAAAATTTTGGATAATGTTAAGCTTACCTAAATTATCACAAAGTGTTAACCGCAAATTTAAAAGAATCGGATGGGGTGAAGGAATATGTAAGCCTCTTGAAAATGCTGGTTTTCAAAAATTTTTTCTGTATCAAAG
Source organism: Mellivora capensis (assembly GCA_004024625.1). Classification (NCBI taxonomy): domain Eukaryota; kingdom Metazoa; phylum Chordata; class Mammalia; order Carnivora; family Mustelidae; genus Mellivora; species Mellivora capensis. Next base: position 2,488 of record PISX010009450.1, read on the forward strand.
TCTTCTGTCACCCAGACAATAAAACAATTTAGGAGGTGCTGTAATTCCTGCCTTTTATTTGGCATTCCCGAAGTCATGGTGACCAAGAAGCACAGGTGATCATGTTTTGCCAGCTTATTAAGGAAAGCCCAGGCTAACCCTTTGTAGGATGAACAAGCTCTCGGACTTCTGTAGCCTTGAGCTGGAGACATGCCAGCTGTAAAAAATAAAAAACCCTTATTTCACAAAGTTTATCAAAGCATTTAAGGTCCAGCCACTTCCCAAAGCTGAATCCATGTGTAAAGTCACCTTGGGTTTCTGCTACCAAAACTGATCTATGTTATAGTGTATATGATATATAGTGTATATATAGTGTATTTGACACACACTATATATATATATATACATACATATACATATACATACATATATATACATATACATACATACATATATATATATACTATATATATATATATACATACATATATACATACATATATATGTATATATATATATATATAGTCTATTTGATAAGCACTACCCCATTGTGATTTTAGATGTTGGATTTTGGATGTGCTCCGTGGGCTTCTGGCTATGGGAGGCACATTTTATCCCATTAGAATGTTATAACTTCTAGTCTATTTCTCTCATTTTCTATTTTGGAAATAAATATTCATGCACATTCTAACAAGTATTCAGTTTAAGAGAAGTTAGATGACATGGAATAATGATCATAAATTAATTTTTACATACTTGATCTCGTAACCTCCCTGCATCATTTTTATTTTTTTTCTTCCAGTTAACTAAGTTCTGTGACTTGTTTAAGTTGTGACCTGGACTTCTGATTTTAGAGAAGTCAGTTGAGTATAAGCATTTCCATGCAAATCATGTTTCTAAAATCATCCCTAGAATGTGTGTATGCCTAGTGGAATGCAAAGCTTACTGGAGAAAGGATGAAATTAGGTGAGCCTGAAGGAAGTATAAAAATCCTGTTTAATGATCCCGTTAGGTTTTTATATAGATTAATGCTATTAAATGAGGAATGGTAAGCCCGTCTGGACTGTCTTATCCTCTGAAGAGCCAGTTCTGGCAGTATAAACCGGGAAGACTTCTATTGTGTCTCTAAGTAGATAGCATTGCATTATTGCACGCCCCAAGGCCCTTTTCCTGAACAACATATGCTTGCGTCTGGCTCCATTTTATGTGAGCCAAACCAATCTTAGGTCTAGTATGGGAGTTTATTGGTGCATATGCCTATGTGTGTGTATGTTGTTTGAGAGGGGTTTTAGGGCCTGGAGTAATGAGACATGGCCAATTAAAGCCGAATGTTGCTTAGGGATGTGGTTCAGTGATCACAGCCTAACTCTAAATTCTTGTTTATCACAGGCCCTAAATACAGACCTCAAGTAGACCAGTGTCTTCAATGCACTCTTGCCTTGCCTTTTTGCAGGGCTTACTGCTGCGTGTTCCCTCTTCTCTCTGGGGTTGCTACCTTTATCCCTCCTCATGGTGCCCATTTCCGGCCCTGGTACCTTCTGCTCCCTCCTTTTCTCAATGTAAATCTTGTTGTATCGCACGGGGAGCTGCCCTCACAGAGGCACAAGAGAAGTTCTGGGTTTATAAGTCATAAAACATAGCACCTTAAAAAGTTTTAACAAGCAAGAGGTGTTTCAAAACCCAGTAGGAAAAAGATCTCTAATGATGAAATCCAGGCTTATGGAAAAGGAGGTCAGTTTTGGGATGGGAACCTTCTTGTCACACCTTTGTGCTCTCTCTGTCCTGATAGGTTCTTTGATGTTTGCAGGCATCCCGAGGAGAGTGAGCCTACTGTAGCACGCTTCAGAGGTATGGTGTGTTGCTGTAGGGTGTGATTACGGGATACCTCTGATGGAAGGACAGTCGATTGTAAAACCACCAGTGTATTTTCTCAGCCGTGTCAGAAATCTGTGTAAAAGGAGCATTAGATGACTAGTTTTGGTGACAGGATGCTGAACCACAAAGCCCCGTGGTCACTGCCGTGGCTACTTGCTGACCTGGTATCCTGGAGAGACCCTGGTCTTCCTAGACCTGACTCAGGCTGCAGCTGTGAGCTGGGGGCCTGGTGCCATCCACATGGGCAAATGCAGGAAGTGCCAAATGGCCTGGCAAGTTCTACTGTGGCCTTTGGATCCTCACTGAGCCATATGGTGCTAAAATGTCAAACTGTTCCTGAGTGTGGGCCACGATTGAAGAGCTAGATAGAGAAAACACACTTCAGATAATGGATCCACTGAGGCTTTTATTCTCCAGCTACTGACTTTTTCACTTTGTCACTTTACCCAACATTTATTAGGTAGTGTTTGGTGGATTGTGGGCTACTTACGTTGTGGAAGATACCAAAATATGCAATAAAATAATCAGATGTTTCTTATAAAGATTATATCTCCCATGGTTTATGTAAGTTGCACTTAATAAACTGTCAGTAGAGGGAGGTGAAATGTATGAGTGACTTACACATAGAATTTAATGGGTGGAAACTCTCTTAGAAACTGAGGAAAGATGAAGAAACTAAGTCCCCCCAAAAGATTGTAGCATCCTTAGGCTGCGTTTGCAGAGATCTTCCTAGGAACTATGCCTTATCCCCTTTTCCATTGCAGCTTTGTGGTGCTATATTCTGGCAATTGCCCTTGTTGATGGATTGACATATAATGCCTTGAGAAGTTTACAGCCAGTGTAGGAAGAGAAAACACAACAGGGACTTACAGATGATCCCAATCAAAACATGTACAAGTGCTAAGTGATTGAGGCCACAGGGAATGTGGAAGTCCAAAGGGAGAGAGGAGGAGATGAGTGATGTGGTTCAGATGAGGTTAGTCCTGGCAGACTTCCAAGAGGAGATGGCTGGGCTTGGGTTTGGCCCATGTAGCTCTCCTCAGTCCCAATTGCTGGGTCTTTACGGAAACACGTTCTTCTCATAACACAGGATATCTGACTGGTTGGAAAGAAGAGATGTTTATACTCAAGAGTTTTTGCGCCTGATAGTTTAGGGGGTCTCAGACTTTTAGTGTGTTGCCAAATGCATAGAATGTAACACTATATCACATTCAATGTAGACCTAATGAAAAAGACACGTCATTTCATGTACTGGATAGAGGTGCTATAGCTTGGGAGACTTTTTGACGCTAATGAATCTTTGCTGTCTTTTCAACTTGAGTAACTCCTTCCTGGGACACCGGGTTGGCTCAGTCTGTTAAGCATCTGCCTTTGGCTCAGGTCATGATCCCAGAGTCCTGCGATCAAGGCCCACCTCAGGCTTCTTACTCAGTGGGGACCCTGCTTCACCTCTGCGTGCCGGTCCCCCTGTTTGTGCCATCTGTCTCTCTCTGACAAATAAATAAATAAAATCTTTAAAAAAATAACTCCTTCCTGTCTTTTTAAATAAATTTTCAAAAAATTGCTTTGGTTTTACTTATCTATACTTGACCATATGTAAGCTCAGCTATTTGAAGGCTCTAAACATCTGTGTTCTCCTGGCAGTGTTGTGACCTTTCTGGGGTTGGGTGTGCAGGAGTAAGCCTCTTTCTGTTGCCACTGGCAAAGCTTTGCAGTCCTGGGGGATTTGACTTTTTTTTTTTTTAAGAGAGGGAGGGAGGGTGCCTGGGTGGCTTGGTGGGTTGGGCTGCTGCCTTCGGCTCAGGTCATGATCTCAGGGTCCTAGAGTCCTGCATCGGGCTCTCTGCTCAGCGGGGAGCCTGCTTCTCTCTCTCTCTCTCTCTCTCTGCCTGCCTCTCTGCTTACTTGTGATCTCTGTCAAATAAATAAAATCTTTAAAAAAAAATAAAGAGAGGGAGGGAGTGTTGGAAGGGCAGAGGGAGAATCCCAAACAGGCTCCATGCCTAGCACGAAGCCTATGCGGGGCTTGATCTCGCATGCATGATTCATGACCTGAGCAGAAATGAAGAGTCAGATGCTTAACCAACTGAGCCTCCCAGGCACCCCTGGAATTGTTTTGAGTGGCCCAAAGGAGGTGTCCTTTTTCTTTCTTTAAAACTTTTTATTTTGAACTGATTTTAGAATTACAGATGGTTTTCAAAAACTGTACAGAATTCCATCAGATCTCTCTTCATTCCACTTTCCCAAATGTTAACATCTTAGAGAATCCCTGCTTATCTACCTTTAGAGAAAGCCTCACCTTTGTGCACAGGAAGGCCTGTGTAAGAATCTGCTTGGCTGTGTGGTGCATAATGGACAGTAAATAATAACAAGCAAATAGATAAATACCCTGTGTAATTTTTATGTGAGAGAATGTCACGTAGTAGTAGAGATAAGTGTCAAATGCACCATGTTGAGGAAGTAAAACCAAGTGCAGGAAGGGTGTATGATGTTGGGGTGAGAGCCAGTGCAGAGCAGGACTAGATGCTGTGTGTGTGTGTGAAGTCACAGTAGAAACACTGGCACGTACATGTGAACGGTCGCACAGAAAACTCAAGCTCCTGGCTGCTTCTCGGAGTGGTCAGGACTGTGTGTGAGCTATTATATTTGGGACATTAATTTTTTAAACTGAGTGGTAGGCACTCCGTGGTTCACTGTATCATTTTCTAAACCTTTCCAGTGACTAAAATGTTGAACTTCACACTTAGGAAATAAGGATCATGCCAAATCCCCACCCGGCCGTTCACTGGAGGTACCCTAGCGGTTCATTTTCCTGAGAGAGGGACGCACCTTCAGAGTTGAAAGGTAAAGGAGGGAGGCAGCAGTTGATTCATTGATTCTTCTCTGTGGGTGAGACCATCACCAGACCTTTCATTTTCTGTGTCACATTTTCCCCACTTAGTTTCTGTGATTGCCTTTACAGGCCTCATACAATATACAGAAAACAGAGAGCCTCGCGCTTTCCGTATGAGGACACTAGACACAGGGAAGCAGGGCTGTCTGCAGCTCTGTCCTCTGCCAGGGCTGGGGTCCTGGCAGCCCACTTACTGGCCTCGCAGCCTTAGGGGACTTATTTAACCTCCTGTGCGATAGTTCCGTCATCTGCAAAAGGGATGCAGGAATAGAACCTGTCTCTGGGGATGTTTGCAGGACTGAGTTATGCATATAGAGCATGTTCTCTTCTCTCCCCTCTGGCTCACAGACTCCTTTTATTTGATTCCCACAGGCTCAGATGACTAGAAGTCTTAAATTTGAGTTAGTTACCTGTACTTAAGAATTGGGTGAGGGTTATATTTAAAAAGCACGTATTACTGGCTTCTCTTGAAGGAGCGGAACATGCTGTGACCCTGGTCCCCCACTGGCAACACCGCTGTCCCCTCTAGGTAGAAATGCCCCCAGTGGAATGTAGTTCCTGGCACCCCCTAATGTCTCCTGGACACTGAGGCAGCTGGTCAGGGTCATGTAACAGCCAAGCCACTCCACCTGGTGACGGTGACGTCACCTACCCAGCCCCCACTGGCGTTTGAATTTGCCACCTTGATTTTAAAAGGTCTGTAGTGATGCAAATAGGGAACTGGATTATGTGTCAGTAATTGGGGCCCTCCAGAGAAACAGAACTGGGAGGAGATTTTGTATGTATTCTATTCATATTATATCCCTTACATATATGTAAGGAAACCCTTGGGCAGCGGTTGATGGCACAATCTTGAGGCCGAATTTCTTCTTCAGGGAAACCTCTGTGTGTGCTTTGAAGGCCTTTCAGCTGATTGGATGAGGCACTCCCCACATGATTAAGAATGATCCTCTTAACCTAAAGTCACTGGCTTGTTAGATGGTAACCACATCTACAAGACTCCTCCACAGCAACATCTAGGGTAGTGTTAGGTGGGATAACTGGGCGCTAGAGCCTAGCCCAAGTTAACAAGGGAAACTGACTCGTAGATCATATCTGTACAAAAAGTCTATAGACTTTTTTTTTCTGTCCTGAATAGTAGAGGATTGCAATGGCACTTAGGGTTTTTGAAGGAGTTGAATATAAGAAACTCAGAGAACCTCTGAGCTCTGCAGATGATGCTGCCGTGTCTGGGCTGGGATCTGTGAGGCAGCACGTTGCTGATTGATGAGGCAGGATGCTCCCTCGGGTGGGGGGCTGACAGGGAAGCTGGGTTTGGTCCTTCTGGCGATGCCATTCAGGGTTAGGAATAGTCCTGAGGAGACTCTTAAAGGAGTTTGGAGGAAGACAGGGCATTTAGGAAGGACTTGGTTTCTTCACAAGCTGTAGAGCCTCCTGCAAACCAGGTACACAGGCCTGTGCTCTTCCTGTTCAAGGTCAGGTATTAATACAGGTTCTGAATACATATCACAACCATTTGTCTCCTGTGGCTTTGTGCATTGGAAGGATGCCAACAGGGCTTAAAAGGAATTCTCCTGGAGCCTCCTTTGTTTCTCCTAGATTTGTGCAGAGCTGCTGTAGAAAGGCTGAAAGGCAAAGACCGTCCTTCTGTGTGTGTTTGTCTTTGCATCGTTTTGTTTTGTTTTGTTTTGTTTTATAATGCATCAGGGAAGATGATTTTGAGCTTAGTTTTTAATTTTTGTTGGTGAGGGAGTAGGGACATTGAACAAATCCTCGATACTCTATTTCTGCATGATCTTTCAGAATTTGCAACAACTTAAAATACTATTTGTGTTTTATTTCCATGAAAAATTACACTGGCTAGAAAATCTGAAATTAATCTTTTTTTTTTTTTTCTTTTAATTAGAGTGCATGAGCAAGGTGGAGAGACAGAGGGAGAGGGAGAAACAGACTCCCCACTGAGCAGGGAGCCCAACCCTGGGCTCGATCCCAGGACCCTGAGATCTACTCAGGTGATCCACTCAGGTGCCCCAATCTGAAATTAGTCTTAAGGAAGGACACAAAAACTCAGAAATTCAGCCTCAGAGTTTGATCTCAAAAGATGTGTTCTCTTTGGAACATACTGAGACACCGGCACCATAGAGCAGACATGTAAGAGCCGTGTCCGTGGGTTCTGGTGTGGTCCGCACACTGCTGCATCAGAGTGAGGGACAGTGTCCAGTCAGGAGGTGGGTGGGGGGAGAGGCACCTGTAAGTCTCCATTTCAGAGTTTCTTATACTAGGAGAGAGCACAGAGCCTTGGTTGGTTGGTTATTCTACCTGATTTACTTTGATGCTTCATTGGAACCATACACATTAGCCCTTGGTTTCTTTCTTGAGCGAATTCCAGCTGTGCTCGTGTTCATTCTCGGGCTCCGTCACAAGCTGCTGAGAGGGAAGAGCAGTGAATTTGGACTTGGGCGCTGTGGTGGGTCCAGTCTTGGCTTCACTGGTGCTTCAGCTTTACAGCCTGAAGGCAAGTCACTTGGGCCTGTTTTCCCCCATCTTAACCACAAGGTGCGTGAGGGGGATGGTAACTAAAATTCAAGGGATACTTCATTTTACTTCCTCTCTAAACTGTCTTAGTGAAACTTGTAGCTCAGTTGGAGCCTCTCACAATCCCTTGATTCCTCTGCCCTTTCCCCAGCTAACAACCACTCTAGATTCAGTGCTGCCCATGGCCTGTCACATCGGTCACTCTTATCAATACTTCAGCTGTCTTGCTTTCTTCATATCCCTGGCACTGCCATCTCCTTGTTCCTTCTCAGTTAGGGACCTCACTGTCCTTTCATTATATCTTTATTGGTCCTCTTAGTTGTGTGGCCTTGACTTTGTTAATATATTTTTCAGGGAAACTTTTAATTATCACTGTTAGTCTGTAAAACATGTAATGTTCTGTCACACCTGGCCTAAAGTACCCGCCTGCTGCTGAATTTGTTATTGTGATACTTTTCCCAGCTCCCTCTTGGTTTTCGGTTAAACAAGAGAAATTCCATTCTCTCACATTCGAAGGTTAGACTTAGAGATGGCCCTTGTTCTCTGCTCTTTCTTTTCCACAAATTGTTCTTTATATTTAAAAAATGATAGTCTTGATGAAACCTCTCTGCAAAGAACCAGTGGGAGTGCCTGCCATTGGGATTACTGGTTCTTGGAACCAGAAACCATCCCCTTTTTTTCTTTCTTTCTTTCTTTTTTTTTTTTGTAGCCTGCCTTGCTTTGGGGTTTAATAATATTTTTGTTCAAAGGTATCACTCCTTTTGGAGTGTAATTTTGTGCTCCTATTTAATAGGTGGGTAGCTTCTTTTGTCATTTGAGAGGTTGCCAGGCTCCATGCCACGAGTGATTGTTTCCCAAATTCCAGCGGCCCTGGTTTGGGATGTGCAGAGTGGCCCTTGCAGGAGCTGCTGCTGGTGCCACCAGCTCTCGGCAGAGCAGGCAGGTGCCGTGGAGTCGGGTAGGGACAACGGTGCTGCGGTGTCCCCTCTCAGAATCCGGGCATGTGATGAGCTTTTCTAATCTGTTTGAAGTCAGGAACCAGTCAATTTCCTCTTCTGGTAGGGTGTTCTGCCATTCTCTCTCTCTCTCTTTAAAGATTTGATTTATTGAATTATTTGAGTGAGAGCGAGAGAAAGATTGCAAGGAGAGGTTAGAGACAGAGGGAGAGAAAGAGAAATAGAGAATCTCAAGCAGCCTTGGTGCTGAGCATGGAGCCCGATGCAGGGTTCAGTCTCAGGAACCTGAGATCATGACCTGAGCTGAAACCAGGAGTCACTCGCTCAACGTCTGAACCACCTAGGTGCTCTCGTATTCTGCCATTCTGGTGTTCCCACTCAGTTTCCACATGTGTTACCCGAGTTTGTACATTGTAAAATTCTTCAACAAATGCCTTCTTGGTCACTCTGCTTCAGCCCTGCCAAACAGGCAGTAGCCCTTGCTCTATGTTCAATGTCAAGAGTAAGGGCAATGATTGTCCTCTGTATGGTATTCAGGCCGAACCATGGAGAACATACCAGGTTCCTTTCTGGACAAAAGATTTTGTCGGAGGATGGTGACAAATTGGAGTGGATTCAGAAGTGAGCAAGTTTTAGGAACCAGTCTTATGGAGGATGACCGTAGGGAGGGAATGATTTAGTTTAGAGGTAGTCGATGTTAATGGCTAACAGTTTGCTGGGCGTTGATTGTGTGCCAAACATTGTGCAAAGGACTTTATCGGCGTTACTCCATGTAATGCACACGTACAGATTCTGGGAGGCAGGTATTGTTAGCCCGATTTTACAACTGAAAGAGCTAAAGAACAAAGGAGTGTCTCTCGGGTCAAGGTCAACCACCTAGGACATGGGGGCCTGCTGTGGGACTCCCAGTGTCCAGATCCCTCTGCTTTAGAGGACATTTTTCACGTAAGAGATTAGCCCGTGAAGAGGGGTTGGGCCAAACCTATGTAAGACACCATTATCAGATTTGTTTTACTGCACTGGAGAGACCAGTGATTATAAGATACATCCTTATTTTGTTTGCCACTAAGAAAAATTTCTGCCAATTAATATTATGACACACAATTAATGGCAAAGCTCCTTCTGATTTTATAGTTGTTACAGAGTGAAGAAAACGTGACTTAGATGGAAAAATGTTGTCCTTTGTTCTTCTAGATCGGGGACAGAAGGACCAAGCTGTAAGAAGACTTTAGTTTAAGGAAATGGTTCCTCCCCTGTCAAAGCAGCTGAGAAATAAAACCTCCTGTGTCAGAGGGCTTGACACATAGCAGTGTAATTGCCCATCGAGTGAGCACTGAGACTGGCCAGAGGATTTTTCCTGGGTGATGTAAAGGGAGTTACGCAATTGGGTAGAAGGTGAAATAAATGACTTTGTAGGACCCTTTCAAATCCTAACATTTTTTATGTATTATAAATGTAAAGGGTACCACATAACAGTCACATAAAATAGAAAATGTGCTTAGCAGTTCTCTGTGCCAGGCATCCATAGCAGTATGTGACCCACCCTTCTTTCTTCCTTTCTTTTCTTTTCTCTTTTTGTCATTCAGAAGTATAGCTGGTAATATTCTATTTTACTTTTCTCTCTGGTAGAGTCCGGACATCCTGGCTCAGAACTGGAGGCATGCTACACTTGCTCCCATGCCATCTTCCCTACTGTTTTGTTTCCCCTCCACATCTTACAGCTGAATCCCATTGTGTTTCCCCATTGAAAAGGAATTACGAGCTATCATAAATGAAAACTCAGCATAGTGTTCACATACACACTAGCCTTCTGGGAAATGTCTGTGCTCTCTGTCTTCTCATTTCTCAAATTATCCATTCATCTCTGCTTTTCAAAATGCTATTCTACCTTCAAGACCCCATTTAAATGGGATCTCCAAAAAGCCTTGCATGACCACATAAACCAGTGATAATTTGCCTCTTCTGGACTCCTATTTGTTTATATCATGCTGATGGCATTTACAACATTTGACCTTGCACTCTAATTATTTGTACCTGGTCTTTTGTCCTCCACCCGATTACAAGCTCTGAGGGCGGAGACAAATCTTTGCCACATAATCCTCCCACAGAGGGTTTGATACATGGCACGTGCTGCATACATACATATGTGAGTAAGTGAATGAGTTATTGAATTTTGTAGCAGACTTACCTTTTCATAAATGTCTGGATTAAGCTAATAAAAATTATTCTGTGTTCCCTGAGTGTATTGTATTTGGATGTGGGAGTGGGAATTGTGGCATGATTTTAGGCTGAGTGATTTACAAGCCAGCCCCAGGACTGCAGATGAGAAATGAACCACAGAAAGAAAAATCTACAAGCAGATAATGGCTTTTTGTGTGTTGCTAGTTCTTCATAGTTTCTATACTTGAAGAAATTTTTAAACATTCCCAGTAGACATAAAATGAAACAAGGATCCCACTACCCTTTTTCTCAGTTTCTTCAGAGATGTGAAATTTGGCAAGCTATTGATTTAGGTTCTAAACCACAGTGAGGTAAAAAGTTAAGAGAGTCTGTTTAATTTATAGTGACATCTTTGGAAATTGGCTCAAAGAATTCTTTCAACCTGTGGCACTGGTATATAACAGGAGAGAGAAATCTGATTAGTTCTTGATTGTTGCTTAATACTTGGTCTTCTCCTTTTGGCTGAAGATTTAGATAATTATTTGGGGGCAAAGTGGCCTGGAATTAGGATGAATGTGGAAGAATTGACAAGGATGGTTGGGATGGCTGGTGTTTCTTATGATATTCAATACCCATTAGCCTTGTCAGAGATTCCCGGGAAAGTGACAAGATTCAAATTTTCATTATATTTTGGGGTAATTTGGAGTGGTTTAATTTTTTGGTGGAAGGGATGTTTAGAATTATATATAACCCTTGGAAAAGAGGGAGTTAGGAAAAGCTGTTGGGTCTGTTTTTTTAAGATTTTGTTGGTTGAATTTCTAGTCTAAATGTTCTGTAATTCCTTGTAGTCTGCATGCCACTTAACTAAGACAGCAAGCTGTCAGTTGAGTGGGTGTAATACGGAAGGTTTGGATTGATGACTTTCTGGTGATTGAAGGAGATAAATTAATATAGCTAATAAGAGCTTGTATTAGGGAATAAAATTTAATAAGTTTGGCTGTAATTGGCTATTGGAATAAGTTTAATATGTCTTGTGTAATTTTTCCATTTATAAAATAATTTTTTCTCAAGTACCTATTATATATGTGGTACTGTTTAGGGAAGGAGAGGGAGAGAGGTATACTGAGATTTAATGCCCTAGTTTTGACAAAAGCATAAAGGAGAGAAAGCTTAAATAGATACTAAAAAGCCATTTACTTTCATGGTTTTAGCTTTTTTTAAGCGACTAAAGTTTACTCCATCTTTATCAATAAGCTTGGATCATATTTACTTGAAAAATGTACTGACTTTTAATTGAGCAGTGTAATAGAATCAATTTAAAGGTCCCCCTCAGAATATTATGTCTTAGTTAAAGCAAATTATGTCTTAAAGCAAAATTGATTGACCAAGAATTTAGAAAGTAAATTATATAAAAAGGACTTTATTGATTAAGTAAAGATTGTATTTGTATTTAAAGTCTATTTGTGTGATTTTTTTTTTAAGGGTGAAATAAATTTTACATCATTAAGGGTGAATACTTATTAAGAAAATTACTGAAGTCAAGGTTTTTTTGTTTTGTTTTTTTTTTTAAATCATGACATATTACTGCCACTCTGAAAATTGGAATTTGGCTCATTGAATCAAAGGCCAGGCATTTTCTCATTAAATATGATAGCACACATGAAGGTTTTTGAAATAGACCTTGATAATCAGACTTATTATTTAAAAAAAAATTTTTGGTTGTACATATTTTCTATTTTAACTTTCAAAAGTTGTTTTGAAATATTAATACACTCATACAGTTCATTGGGTCAGTTACTGTGATTCATTGGTTCAGCCTGCCTTATCCATGTTTGATGTCTTTAGAAGAAATTTCTTTAGGCATTTAGGAATTTGGTGGTTTTCAGTGGTAGATTTACCCCTCGCTCAAGCTGTTGGTGTCACTGCAAACTTTCTGTGCCTGAGGGAGGAGGACTGTTGTTATTGTAGTAAAGGCTCAACCCATTCTATTAATATCCTTTATCTTGAGACTAAATTATAAAGGGTGTGGGATTTTGTCTAATTAAAATTAAAATGGTTCTGATCATTGTAATGGAGTGAAGAATTCAAAGTAATATGAGCTGTATGAATAGTGCATTTATATTTTTCTTAATGTCAAGTTGACATTACTCAGAATAGGGTTTTTTGTTTTGTTTTGTTTTTCTAACTTAGGAATCCAAATCCTAGTCTCCACTATGGTACAAGTTTCAACAAATAATAACCTGACAACATGTGCTACATTATGATATCTTCCTTTCTATTTCATTCCGTTCAAAAAATTGATTTCATAAACCATTTTCAGGAACTATGAATGAGATGTAGCTCACAATTTGAGAAACTCCAATCCAAAGTAATAAACGCCTGACTGTATATGATGATTCACCAAAGAAAGCAGTCTTTGTCCTCTATAAGCACACATCTAAGCAGCCTTTTAATTTTTTTAAAGATTTAAAAAAAAATCTTTTAAGGATTTAAAAGAATTTTTAAAATTTTAAAATAAGAGATAAAAATCTCTCCTATTTGAGAGAGAGAGAGTATGTATAACCATGAGGGCAGGGGGCGGGGCGCAGAATGAGGGGCAGAGGGAGGGAGAGAGAATCTCAAGCACATTCCACACTGAGCATGGAGCCCGATGTGGGGCTCGATCTCATGACCCTGACTCCAAGAGTTGGGTGCTTAGCCAACTGTGCCACCCAGGAGCCCCCAAGTAACCTTTTCATACCATACTCTTTTTCACTGAGGCAAGGAAGTGCAAAATTGAAAGACCTAATTATAAAATTAAACAAGAAAAGGTGGTTTATATACTTGAGGAAGTTTAAGAAGGCTCATGATAAGAACATTTATGGAATGGCAAGATAAATTCTGCCTCAACCAGCCCCGGATCCCATTTTTGTTTTGGTCTAGCTAAAAAGAACGGCACCTGGACATGCTTCTGCCTTTCAGAGACTCAGTGCCTCTGACAGGTACCCCTGCATGACCACCTCACCCTCGCCTGGCACCTTCTCTCCCTCCAGCTCCTGAAAGGAGAGTTAGGCCTTGTAGCCCCATTCTGGGAATTAGGTTGGAATGAAGGTCTCAGAAGTAGATAACTCCGGAATTTCAGGGTTTGTGGTGATTCTGGAATTTGGGATCCTAAATTCTAAGGAACCTGAATCCTAAATGGATTCATCCATTTCCCTTCATGTTGTCCATTGAAACGTGCGAGTGAAACCCAGAACTTCTGACCTTCAGGACTGGCTAATGCAGGCCTCCTGCTTAGTGAATTCTGCAAGGGCAGTGGGTTTGTCAAGCCATGGGCCGAGTGCCTCAGGGGAAGCCTAAACCAGGAGTCAGTTTCCCTAAAGCCAGAGGATATTCTCCTCATCTTTCACTGACCATTCTCCATGTTTTCCATGCTACTTCCTACTTGGTAACCAAGGACATTGAATGTAGATGAAATAGCAAGACTGAAGTCCTTAAAATTTTTTTTTTTCTTTTAAAGCATGAATCCACATACCTTGCTATGTGTATGCATGCCTGTGGTCTGTAGCTTCCTCCTTTAAGGTCCTTTCAGGGGAAGGATGCCATCAATCTTTGTGCTGTTTCTAGATACCATCTCCGTGTGAATGTTTGTTGATTCTATTTTTAACATTGCATCCTTTGTAGGAACTGCCACCAGGCTGGGATGACCACATGTCCTGTTTTCCCCCCAGGTTTTTCCTGGTTAAGTTCCATTCTTTTGTTCCTGATAGCTAGAAACCCTTTAGGGATGGCAATCTGTTCTTTAACTGCGTTGAACCGAATTTCAAGTAACACTGTGCTTTTGAAACCGTGTGGCTTAAACCTCCTCAGGAATCCTTGTAGTTAAGACAAAACAACCACAGAGAAAATGATCTCAGGTTCTGAAGTAGGGGGCCAATTTACAAGGGGCAAGGGATCCTATCAAAGTGAAACTCCTAGACTAAACACCGTGACAGTCCACTGTTTTCCTAATGGTCTGCAGGACTGGCAACCTGTGCTCCCACAACCCTTTCATCTTAGCCCTGAATCCAGATATTAATAAATGCTTCTAAAATGAGAGTTTTACAGATTTCAGGCCCACAGATGATAAGCATATGAAGGCCCCTTTTGTCTGAGTTAGTCAGCTGCCTCCCAGGAGGACATTGGCTTTCTTTCTAGGGATGGAATTTAAAAGCATCTCCTCCATACCCCGTACTAGGGTATCAGTGTGAAACCATGCAGTTTGTGCTGACGGTACTTAGGTTTTTTTCCCCTTTCTCCTCTCTTGGGTCACTTGGGTCATGTTGTTCTCTCCTATCACATCTCTGATTATGTCCCCTGTGACATAGGATTTTTTTGGTGTCTTCCTCATTAGCTAGCATGGTATTTGGTTCATTATAAGCACCTGATAAATGTTTGTAACAAAAATAAGTGAAGGAATAAATAATGCATATACCACATTTTTAACTGTTTCTTGAATTGCACCAGGCATGCATTCGTTCTGTCATTCATTCATTCATTCATTCAGTCAAAACACATTTACTGAGAGACACTGTATTAGGGACTGGGGCTATAGAGAGATAAAAACAGTTACTACCATCAGAAGCCCACGGTTTATCAGATGTAAAAGTTCTCGGTTTCTTCTTGTCTTATGAAAGCTGTGGACAATTAAGTACTTTATGAAGTGAATGACTCACCCTGATGTTTGTCCATTAAGTTGGCATCCCTGTATCCTGCAAGACTTGCTTGCCTACCCAGGTAGACAGATCACGTTACTGCTCTGGTCATTGTAGACTATCAATCAATCATGGATCTAGCCCATCTGAAAACAATCTCAGGAGCTGTAAGGAGAGCTGATCTCATCCAGTACACCCCATATAACTCGTACTCAGAGTTTTAGATTAATTCAGAGAACAGAAGACAGCTCACAACTACAAGAAGCAGAATCACATTTGTTAGTTTTAAGACCTGTCTGTGGGATATGGCATGCCATTTCTTTGATAACATGGCGGTTTTTACTATTACAAGCCTGTGTATTTCAAAGCTAACTTGACATTGGGAAGAAATGGCTCTATTTATTGTCTAAAATACTGGAAGTCAAATGGATTTATTTTGGGTAACTTTTACTGATGTAATGACTTGACATAAAATAGACTGTGTTCCGGAGATTGTGAATTACTGCCTGTGTGAATTCAACTTTGCAGGGCCATTAATACTATACTGCCACAGTGAATAAAGCTGTTACAATTCAATCAGAAATTACTGGCTCCTTTTGGTAGGACACCTCTGTATTTTTCTCACCTCCCATACACTTTACTTTCCCCCACAATTACTAATGTAAAGCATGGCTTAAGTTTATTTTGAGAGTATAGACCAGCTTTGAGAAAGGGCAAGATTGAAACAGACTCGGAGTATGTTACATGAGATTCCTTTAGCTTTTGTGTATAATTTGGGCTAGAGATTTTTTTTTTTTTAAGATTTTCTTTATTTATTTGACAGAGAACGTGAGAGGGAACACAAGCAGGGGGAGTGGGAGAGGGAGAAGCAGGTCTCCCACTGAGCAGGGAGTACAATGCAGGCCTGGATCCCAGGACTCTGGGATCATGACCTGAGCTGAAGGCAGACACTTAACTACTGAGCCACCCAGGCGTTCCTGGGCTAGTGATTTTGATATCATTCCTCATTGGCTTAGTTTTACTGCCCAGAGAAATCCACTTGCCTTGCTTAGAAAACAAACCGACAAAGCTATATTTTCATAATTACTGGGGAAATTGTTGGACCTGTGACACCTTATTTATATTAACTATCCAAAGGTGTGCATGTGAAGAGGAGAAACCTAATGTAGGTCTCTTAAACATGATGTAAAGAAATCTGTTGAGACTTCCTGTCCGTGGCGGAGCATGGCAGCTGTGTGTCCCTGAGCTTTACGACATGGCATCTGTAACGTGGCACTGTGGGCCTTTAAGACCACTGCTTTCCCACAGGTTGTTGTTCTGTCGTCACACCCCCTTCCCCCTTGCTGGCAGCTTGCTAAACCTGGGGTGCTGTCCCAGGCCTGTGGCTTCCTGGAATGCTCTTTCCTTCTAGTTCTGCCAGGTGACGTCCTCCTCAACCTTAGACTCTGCTCAAATTTCACTTCTTGGAGGAAGCCTCCCATGACCTCTCCAGGCAGAGTTAGGTGCTTCCAAGTCTGGATGTAATCAAGGCCCTGCTCATTGGATCAGGAACCGGAGGACTCAAACACTGAGGGAATGGCTTTACTGAAAGCCAAAGACTGGGTATATGCATGCATTTTCATTTTCATTTTCTTCCATATAAAAGGTGTGGTAGAGAAGAACTGTTGTATGAGTTAGGACAGGACTCTCCAGTCTGCTGCTAGTTTGAGGAACTTTGGGGGAAATCCCACCCTCAGAAAAGAGGAATGTTGCCCAGGCTGTTTACAGGTTTCTACATATGGATGGGCTAAAAGCTGCAAGGGTTTTTTTGTTTTGTTTTAGATTTTATTTATTTGTCAGAGAGAGAGAAAGGACACGCAAGTAGGGGGAACCGCAGAGGGAGAGGGAGAAGCCGACTTGATCTATCACTTGCGGAGACCTGGGATCATGACCTGAGCCAGAGTCAGATGCTTAACTGACTGAGCCACCCTGGTGCCTTTTTTTTTTTTTTTTTTAACTTTTATTTTAATCTTGAAATAATTAAAATTATAGACTCACAGAAGGTTACTTGCACATGAAGAGTTCCATGTACCCTTCACCTCACTCCCCCAAAGCAACCTTATTTAGCTGTGATCCAGCATCAACACTACGACACTGATGTTGCCACTTTACTGTTAACTTGACTGCACGCTCTGCTCAGTTGGCAGGTGTCCTGGTGGGTGTGTGTAGTTTGATGCGCTTTAGTCCCATGGGTGGGTTCGTGTAACCGCCACCATCATCACAACAGAGACCGTTGAGCCTCCACAAAGGACCCCCCCTTTAAGCTACTCCTTTGTGAGTGCGCCTGTCTCTGCCCTGTCTCTGGCTCCTGCCACCTACTTACCTGTTCGCCATGGCTACAATCCTGTCATATCGAGAATATCATGTAAGTGGAATTGTACTGCATCTAATCTTATTAGATGGGCTTCCCCCCCCGCCCCCAAGCATAAAGCCTTGAGATCTGTTCAGGTTGTTGCTTATATCAGTGGTTGGTTTCTTTTATTGCTGAGTCCTGTTCCATAGTGTATAAACCAGTCTGCTTAACCATTCATTCCACTGACGAGCGTTTGGGTTGTTTCCAGTTTGGGTTGTTTCCAGTTTGGGGCTATCATGATAAAAGCTGCTCTACAGGTTTTTGTGTGCATATACGTTTTCATCTCTTAGGGGTAAATGCCTAAGAGTACAGCTATTAGGTCGGATGGTAAGTGGATGTTTAGTTTTATAAGAAACTGCCAGAATGCTTTGCAGAGTGACTGTGCCATTTTACAATTTCACTAGCTGGGTAGGAGAGGGCCCAGTTCCTAAGGTGGCCATAATTTCACCCTCGCAAAGTCCTCTGAAGTACAGGATTCAGAATCTGTGAGCACCGGAGAAGGATGATACTGCCACTTTTCCTTCCCAGCAGATATTAAGGGGCTGTCTAAGTTGTGTGTTCCTGGTGCTCTTTGTTTAACTGAATGTTTTTAAGTAAGCAAGCCATTACCACGGTAGGTGTTCTTTGCAAAGCACTTTCACGCTTACTATTGGTTATGTAATAGTGGTTTATTTTGTTGTTGTCCTTCATGTGTCCACAGGCAAACATTTAGTGGGACCCTGCTTGTATCAGACACCACAGGGGAGACCCTGGTCTAATGTGCAGGTAGAGACTTGGGCACGATGGAGCTAGTTGAACCTACAACTCTTCCCCTTAAGCTGTGGGTGTTTATCTGAGCTTTTGCTTCACATTTAACTTGGAGACGATAATAACTACTTTGCTGGGCTGTCGGGGGCAGAGTAGGATAATAGCATGACTTCTTGGTTTAGGGTAGATACTCAGAGATCCTCTGTCTTTGAAGATTTCAATATTATGCCTTTTTGATTAATTTTTATGTTGATTAAAATTGCTGATGTTTTCATTAGCTTTAGTTTTACAAAAGAGAGAAAAATCCATTGCTGATTCTTTAATAAGAATGGTGACAGTTGGGGCGCCTGGGTGGCTCAGTGGGTTGAAGCCTCTGCCTTCTGCTCAGGTCATGATTCCAGGGTCCTGGGATCGAGTCCCCTGCATCTGGGCTCTCTGCTCAACGGGGAGCCTGCTTCCCCCGCCTCTGCCTGCCTCTCTGCCTACTTGTGATCTCTGTCAAATAAATAAATAAAATCTTTAAAAAAAAAAAAAAGGATGGTGAATGTCCCATTTATTGATAACCTATTAAGTGTAATGCCGTACTTGATAAGCCTGTCTCGTTTGAACTTTGTAGCAGATCTCTGCTGAGGTATGCTTGTAATACCCCCTTTCCAGATGAGGAAACCAACTCTTAAATGCTCATTAAGTTGATGAAGATCAGTCTATCTTGGGAAGCTGGAATTTTATCAAAACTGTCTTGCCTCTAGTGTGCTAGTCATTATTCTATACCTGTTCTTTAGTATTAGTTGCTTTTTTAAAAACGCAGTTCTCTGCAAGATATGCAGATGGTGACTGGAGTGCTTGATTGCCACCTTCATCAGGAGCCAACCCACTGAGAAGTAATTTCAAGCTTTGTGTATTAGTCAGTGTAAGGGGGGGGGAGGGCTGGGGTGGCTCCGTTGGTTAAGCATTTGCCTTCGGCTCAGGTCTTGATCATGGAGTCCTGGGGTCGAACCCCCGAGTCCTGAGTGGGTCTCTCTGCTCAGCAGGGCCTGCTTCTCCCTCTCCATCTGTCTGCTGCTTCCCCTGCTTGTGCGCTCACGCGTGCATGTGCACTCTCTCTCTCAAGTAAATAAATAAAATCTTTTAAAATGATTAAAAAAAATTAATAAAGTCAATGTAAGCAACCACACATACAAAATTACCTCGTATTTCAGAACGAAAGAATCTGACTAACCTTTGTGTGTTTTAAATAGCTGGCTTGGATTTTGAGAGGCAAGATGATTACTCTAAATGACATGATAGAGAACCCTTAGGGTCACCCTGTGGGGGTGGGGGGATGCATTGTCTCTGAAACATATGATTTTTCCCATACACTGTAATTTCACTCAGAAAGATATTATAGAAAGTAGTAGATACTACAGTTACCTGAGCGTGAACTCCCCCATCTCTTCATCAGGGTCGTAACTTTTATAACGTAGAGTTCAGTATTGTTTATAATTTCAAATTTGTTGGAGCTTGGATTTTCAGATTTGTTGTTTTTCCATGGGGCCATGGTTTAACTCAGTGCTTAAGGGCCATGCTTACCCATGAAGCTTCCCTGTGAAAAGATGTTGTGATATTTGGGAAACCAACCTCATTTTTGAATGAATATCTCTTCTTACTCTGTTTATTTCTTATCACCTTCCAGTACACGAATAGATTCAAATACAGCCTATGTTTCAGAAGCTTAAGCAGGTTATAGTTAGGAAAGTGATGAAAAAAAAGGAAACTTAATTATATATGAGATGTATCAGTAAATGTATCAGTTTAACAAATGTGGGTTTTGGGGCACCTGGGTGGCTCTGTGGGTTAAAAGCCTCTGCCTTCCGCTCGGGTCATGACCCCAGGGTCCTGGGATAGAGCCCAGCATCACATCGGTCTTTCTACTCAGCGGGGAGCCTGCTTCCCTTCCTCTCTCTCTGCCTGCCTCTCTGCCTACTTGTGATCTCTGTCTGTCAAATAAATAAATAAAATCTTAAAAAAAAAGTTTTAATGAATGTGGGTTTGTTCCTTGAATTAAAAACAAGGAAATAGAAAAGGTGTTTTCTTTCTTTCTTCCCTTCTTTCTTTCTTTTTTTTTTTAACTGTATGTAATGAGTAGCTCCTATGGGCCAGGCACTGCTAGGTAGTTGATAATCCATTATTTTATCCTTAAAATGGTCTTATGATGTAGTTGATGATATTATTCCCATTTTATAAATGAGAAAATGAGATTTCCTGAGTCACACGGCCAGTGAGTGGCTAGACCTCTCTTCAGTTATTGTTCTGTTTCCAGGCCCTGATCTTCCCTCTGATACTGGGGGAAGGAATAATAGGACTGGAATTTGTTCCTTGGCCAGAAGAGGGGTTATTGCAGGTTAAGTACCCTTTAGTGTAGCTGTGAGGTCTAGGTAGCATACTTGTCAGTTGATTTCTTATTTAAGTGTAAATTACAGAGTTTGCCCATGTTAACCATTTCTCACTCACCTGATAGGTTATGTGTAAGAATAAGCTGTAGAGATTGTTGGTTTTTGATGTCGGTTAGAGTGTTTTCTCCATGATCTGGAAAACGAATACCTTGTTCTCCTGGTAAAGTCCTGATGATAGTGTAAGGACAGAGCAGTGAGGGTGCCTGCTGTGCCACCTACCTGTCGATAGCCCTTTTATTACTTCTGGAAAGATTCCTTCTAACTAGATGCATTTCTTATTATGGTTTGGAACATATTTCTTAGTTTTTAAAGCAAATTTCTTTCCTCATTACAGCTGATTTAGGAGTGAATAGAAATTTAGTTTGCCTGCCTTGAATTCTAACAGGTAGACATAGTAAATTCAAGTTCATACTGGATCCAGAATGTAAAATTTACCATGAGAATTCCAGGGTAAGAGGTTACCTACCTTTATAGCAGCTAAAATTCCAGATGTGATTTGCTTGAGTTAAGGAAATAATTGATGGTGACTGGGTTTAGTTAACGCGGCCTTTATTTTGACTATAAATCAAAGGTTTATTCATGGTACTTTTTACAAAGATAGCCATACCTTCGTGTCATTCTTTTGTGATGAAGTTTTTATTGCTGCATATGACAGAATTGCAAGTGACCTTGCTTTTGACTTTGTCATTAGAGAAATATAAGGTTTACTTTGTTTTTGATAACTTAAAGACAAAGATAACTTCAAGACATATTTTAGTCTTTATAATGAAATGGAAAGCTAAAGTACATAGCAAATAATGCAAAAAGGATTAAACAAAATATAAAAAATAAATGCACACTTCTCTGTCATCTCAGTAAATGCATTTGGGCTAAACAACACAGGGTTCCAATTCAGATTGGGTTTTTTAAAAAAATCCAACCAAGAGCTGCTTATAAAAGACGATCTTGCAGCATAATGACCCACCTCTAAAGTAGACAAATTCCTAGAAATAGACAGTAGAATGGTGGTTTCCAGGTGTTGAGGATATGAGGGAGGGAGAGCCACTGTCTAATAGGTATTGAGTTTTGGATTTGCAAGACAAAAAAGTCATGAAGATCTGTTTCATAACACTGTGAATATACTTCACACTATTGACTGGACACTTAAAAATGGTTAAGATGGCACATTTTATGTTTTAGTTTTTGCCACAATTAAAAAAAAAAAGTAATGACCCACCAAAACCAAAAAATGATCTGTTAACAATGGCAAGTGAGAATCAAGTATGATATTATTCCTTAACTTTTTAAAAAATTTTTAAATTTTTTTATTTTTTATAAACATATAATGTATTTTTATCCCCAGGGGTACAGGTCTTTGAATTGCCAGGTTTACACACTTCACAGCACTCACCATAGCACATACCCTCCCCAATGTCCATTACCCCACCCTCCTCTCCCAATCCCCCTCCCTCCAGCAACCCTCAGTTTGTTTTGTGAGATTAAGAGTCACTTATGGTTTGTCTCCCTCCCGATCCCATCTTGTTTCTTTTTTTCTTTTCCTGCCCCTCCAACCCCCCATGTTGCATCTCCACTTCTTCATATCAGGGAGATCATATGATAGTTGTCTTTCTCCGATTGACTTATTTCACTAAGCATGATACCCTCTAGTTCCATCCACTTCGTTGCAAATGGCAAGATTTCATTTCTTTTGATGGCTACATAGTATTCCATTGTGTATATATACCACATCTTCTTTATCCATTCATCTAAGTATGACATTATTAATATGAGACAAAACAGTTAAGAATTTTCTGCACTCAGAAATAAATGCAAATCAAATACTAGTAGAACTGGATGGAGAAACTGATAAAATATTGTAGTGGTAGAGAACTTTGATACTCTATTCAAATGGAAGGGAACTTCATCTGTGTTAAATAAGAAATCAGTTATCATTTGGCATCTGGAATGTCATCAGTGACTTTTGTCGGAGCAGTGTCTGTGCGTATGGTCAGAACCACATTCCTCGTATAGAAGAATAATGGGGAACCAGAAGGAAGGGACCTACAGACCCTAATATATCTATATGTTGGTCTGTGAGTCTTTCTGCCTAGAGTTATTTTCTCTGCTGATTGTTTGCAAGTCGGAATCTAATTTGTGAGCGGCAAAGGTCTTCAGACAGTATTTTCTGTTTTCTCGTGTTCAAGTGGTTGAAGAGTTCCTAGACAAGGATGATGAAATTATAGAGGTGGGAAGCTTGGAAGGGAAGCTTCTGAAAATTCAAGGGAGAGAAAGAACCTCATGCCAAGAGGTTAGTGACTGTGGACAAAACTCTCTCTCTGTGGATTTGTAGGAGAATATGCTCAACACTTTGTCGATGGAGAATGGGAATGAGCCTTCTTAAGGAGCACTAGAAACCTGTACTCAGCAGAGCACATGAGAGAATTCATAAAATCTAGTCACAGCACGAAGTCCTGCTCTCCAGGAAGCAGGGAGAAGACTGCTTGAATTCAGAGATTATTGAGAGATTCAGAAGACACCATATGTAATGTAGAAATACTGTTCGAGACAGGAAGGAGGTACGAGACTGGGAGTCAGGCAGATCTAGTTTAAATCCCGGCTTTGTCATTTTCTGCATTATGTGATGGACAAGTTATTGAATCTTACAGTTTGCTTATGAGTATAAATATGAAATATATAGCATGGTATCTAGCATATAGTAGGTACTCAGTAAGTGAGAGCTGCTAGTTCATAAATGCATGCTCTCTAAGGTGATTGCCTGAAACCAAGGCCAGAGTGGAGTGGTACTGGAATCTGAAGCCAGGTTATCTTCAGAACCTATGATGGTGTTCCAATAAGTAGTAGCTTCTAGTGTCAGCCTTAATGTGTCTGTGATGTGTGAGTGCCAGCAGCACTGTAGATCATAAAGCCATTCTGAGAGCTGGAAGCGATGTTTTTTTTTTTTTTTTTTCTTTTAATTTGGGCAGGCTGGGAACTACTCTGTCCTTTTGTCCCGTCCCCTGCACCCCTGCACCCCTGCACCCCTGTTAGTCATCTACGGCAGCACAGAGAGGGAGACGGAGGCTAAGGCTTCTATAGGAGGCAATAGACAATTCTAGCATAGCCTCTGGGATCCTGCAGTTCATTCAGTTCCTATCTTCCTCTGCCATTCCCTACCCCCGCCCCTCACCTTTTTAATATTTTTTTTCTGCTCTGGTTTCTGATTCTTGTGAGGTAGAATTCCGATCTCCTCTCCTGCCCTGGGTCCTTGATGATCCATGACATAGCTCCCTGGATGTTTTTACTGCCAACAGTTGTCGGACACAGGGAGCTAACTGGAGTGACCGGCTCTGGCCCCATTGCTGTTTATTTTTCACATACATCCAGTCTCATTAGGAAAGGGCAGAGGTACGTAAGGGCTGTTGGTGGGCTTTTAGCATTTAGACTTCCAGGGAAAGACACATCTGCATTTAGGGGGAAGGAAAGGTGTGGTGCATCTTCTGTGTTAGTCAGGCTGCAGATCAGGGCATACAGCCAATGTGAAGTTTGGGAAGCAGCAATAGAGGTGGGGTGACCTGACAGCTTCCCTGGCTTTGTTCCCTTCTTGTCATTGCCTTTTGGGCCACACAGGACTGTTTGGATCATAGGTTGAGGACAGGCCCTGGGCAGGGGTCCTAGGAATTAGAAGAAAAGACAGTCTGGCATATCAGTCTGTATTACAGAGAGGTGGAAGGCAGGAAGGGGTATTTGAAGTAAGCAGAGAAGTTCTACTGGCTGTCCAACTGTGAGGCTTAGGAGGAAGGCTTTTTTTGCAACTACTTCTCTATGTAATGTAGAGCCATTGAATAATTGTTAAATCTATTTTTACACAAAGTGAGAATTTTTTTTTTTGATGGCATATTTGGGAACACAGAGGGGCCAAAATGTTCTCAAATTACTCTGAAAGCTCACTTGTTTATTCTAACCAACATCTTGCCTCTCTCTCTCTCTCTCTTAGAATGATTTTCATTTGAAGAAATCCAATTAAGTCTGGTTAACTGTGGCAATAAATTGCTCAATAATTCCCATAAATTCTCTAAAATTTAAGAAGGGGAAAATTGAGTGTGGTGTAAGTAAGCTTCAGGGATTTTGAGAGAAACGATTCCTTCAATCTTGGTTCTGTGGTTCTGTTGTCATTCTTTTATAAATAAGAGATCTGCAAGGAGATCAGAAATTTATGTGGAAAGTGGATGATTTGATGAGGGCAATGAGAGTTTCTTTATGTAAGAGCTCTGCATCTTGTGATGGAAATCTTCATGGGTTTTTCTGACTGTGGAGGAGGAGACTCTACCTACTTAATATGGTGTGAAAATAAATTCTAAAGGTAGTTAGATGGAGAGAGGCTTATGATAAGTGCAGTGATGGCTCTGTTTGGATGTCCAGAATTGAGTCAGAGCAAAAGAAGAAGCAGGTCATGAAAGCCTGGTCTTGGACCTAAGCTTCTATTTTGAAGTAAAGGCCGTATATATAGTCAGTTCTGCTATCATGCAACTTCTGTGTCCCTAAAAATCACTGTTCTGCTCAAAATTGCACAATAAAAACCACAGCACTGGGGCGCCTGGGTGGCTGAGTGGGTTAAGCATCTGCCTTCCGCTCAGGTCATGATTCCAGGGTCCTGGGATTGAGCCCCCCCCCCTGCATCCGGGCTCTCTGCTCAGAGGGGAGCCTGCTTCCCCCCTCTCTCTCTGCCTGCCTCTCTGCCTACTTGTGATCTCTGTCTGTCAAATAAATAAATTAAAAAAATAATAAAAAAATAAAAATAAATAAAAAAATAAACAAACAAACAGCACTGAGATAGAAAGTAGGGTTAGGGACTCAGGATTCAAAAATGTATTCAGTGACACATTAGTAAAAAAGAGAGGAACCAAGTAAAAATGGTAGCATGGTTTTACACATATTAAATGGGTAAGAAATACATAAGTACTGTAATGAATTGTGCAGTTTAAAATAGTTAAAATGGGGGTACCTGAGTGGCTCAGTTGGTTAAGCGTCTGCCTTCAGGTCAGGTCATGATCCCCAGGTCCTGGGATCTAAGCCCTGTGTTGAGCTCCCTGCTCAGTGGGGAGTCTGCTTCTCCCTCTCCCTCTGCCCCTCCCCCTTGCTTGTGCACTCTCTCTCTCTCTCTCTCAAATAAATAGAATCTTAAAAAAATTAAAATAGTTAAAATGGTAAACTTTGTGTAATAAGTATTTTACCCCCCCCCCCACACACATACACACACATATAAAAACATATTTTGAGTTTGTTTTCCTGGGAAGAGTTCTTTCTTGGTACTATAAGGGACGTGTAAGAAGGCAGCAAGGTGCTGTCTCAAAGGATTGTTGCAGCTCAGGGGCACCTGGGTGGCTCAGTGGGTTAAGTGTCTGCCTTCAGCTCAGGGCATGATCCCAGGGTCCTGGGATGGAGCCCCACCTCAGGCTCCCTGCTCCACAGGGAGTCTGCCTGTTCTTCTCCCTCTGTTGCTCCTCTGCTTGTGCTCTCTCTTGTGCTCACTCTCTCTCTCTCAAATAGATAAAATCTTTAAATAAAAAAAGGATTGTCACAGCTCACTTGGGAGATGAGGTAAATGGAACAATAGTTAGGTTATAAGGCAGAGTTGAAATGTGCTGTGGAGGAGGTGAGAACAGGAGGCTTCAAGTCTCCAGAGAGTAAGTGTACCTGCCCTTCTGGAGAGATCCAAAAGGCTTTCCTGCAGGCAGTAGCACATAAGATGGTCTCGCTGGGTCTGAACTAAGTGTCACCTAGGAAGCTCTAAAAATACCTGTTCTCAGGCCTGGCCCTGTTCAAATTAGATCAAAATCTTTGGAGGGAGAGGCTTAAAAATAGGGTTTTTTTTGTTGTTGTTGTTGTTTTTTTTTTTTTTTTTTTTTAAAGAATCCCCCGATGATTCTCACTAGCAGCTGGGGGTGAAAACCACAGGTTTAAGGAGCCACTGAATATTTGACAGGTATGTTCTGGGCAGAGGAAATTACAGAAGCACATGTCCAGGTGGGAGAACCTAAATTCTTTTTGACTAGACAGAGGATATGAGTGCAGGAGAGTGGAAGAGCCTGGCAGAATAAGCAGTTTAGGCAATCTCACAGAGTATCTTTAATGTCAGTGTGAGAATCTGCAGTTAATTTTGTCTTCAGTGGGGAGCACTCACAGGATTTTGACGGGACAAGAGGGAGAGGTATGTGTACTTGTTCATTAGATAAGTGCATCTGGCAGCATTTTGAGATCAAAATGATCTGCTTTGTAGATTGCTGGAGGTAGGAGGCCATTTAGGAAGGAATTTTAATGATCTAAACTAGAGGTTCACAGAGTGGAGTCTGCAGACTTCTGAGTGTCTCCCTAGATTCTTCTGGGGGAGGGTCAGCAAAGACTAGGCTATCTTCATAATAATACTAAGATGTTACTACAAGCTTTTTTCACTGTTTGGTGTTTGTTTTAATGGTGCAAAACCGATGCTTGGAAAACTTTTGGCGCCTTAGCAGAAATCGAGGCCATTGGCACAAGCTGTAATCATATTTTTCACCTTGCCGGAAAAAATACCAGTTTCACTTATGAATGCCCTTGACGAAGTAATAAAAATCTCAGCCCTTGGGTTCACATCTCCTTAATATTCTCTGTGACAACATGGAAAGCACTCATAAACCGCTTCTGCACACTAGAGAATGTTGGTTGTTGGGACGGAGAGCCCTTCCACAAATGTTTGGGTTGCATGATGAACTAGCTGCATTGATCAGGGAGTACTCATTTTTCATGGGAGACTAATCGACATATTACCATCATTCAGACATGGTTGTTTGGCAGACACTTTCTTGGAAATGAACATGAGCCCGTCACTTCAAGGCATTTGACAGCAGTTATTGCCAATGATAAAATTTGTCCTTTCAAGCAAAAATGAGAATTTTGAAAAACCTATATCTGTCACCGTGAACTACTAGCGTACTGATAACTTTAAAACTTTTTTGATGTGATTTTGTGATATTTTGATGTAACAAAGTGCTTCAGTGTTTGGAAGATGAGCCACTAAGTGAGCCAGTATTTTCCAGTATTATTCATGGGAAGTGACTGTGCTATGAGGGTTGACCAGGATGGCTGGTACGTTCATGCCCTCATTTAGGGAACACCATGAGGTAGGTTGGATTTTCAGCATTTGGCACCTGCCTGGGGGATGGTCACATGAAAACCCCCCAAACACACAGATGTTTTGAGTCCAGTGAACTGAGAAAGCAGTAATACTTTTTATTTTCCTTTGTTAGGTTATTTGAAATGAACAGCTTTATTGAGATAAATTTCATATACCATACAATTCACTCATTTAAAATGTGCATTTTGGTGGTTTTTGTATATTGACAGAGTTGTGTGACCATCAAGACAATTTTGGAAGATTTTCATCACTGTCCCCCCCCCCCCCCCCCCCAAAAAAACCTTCATATCCATTAGCAGTCATTCCCTTTTCCTCCCAAACCCACAGCTCTGGGCAACTAGTAACTTATTTTCTTTTTCTCTAGATTTACCTATCCTGAGCATCTCATATAAGTGGAAGACACTATGTTGTGTTTCTTGTTTGGCTTTGTTTACTTAGTATACTGTGTTCAGAGTTACACTGTGTTGTCTTCTATGTTGCACTTAATGTACTTGATGTGATGTGTTCAAGGTTTTCCATGTTGCAGCATGAATCAGTGCATCTTTCCTTTTGATGGCTCAATAATAGTCCATTGTATAGATTATACCATGTTTTTTCTAGCAAGTGTGCGGAAGTATGTGTATGTATGTACGTATGTTTTCAAAGGAATTAATTTCAATTCCTGTGTAGTTAACATACAATGTTGTATTAGTTTCAGGTGTTGAATACAGTGCTCATTGCTAAGTGCTCATTGTGCTAAGTGTGGTCTTGATCCCCTCTCCCTATTTCACCCATCCCTCTTCACCTCCCCAGCAATAGTACTTTTAATGATGTAGGGAAGTCAAGTGTGAGGGTATTGGTTGTGGGGAGAGTAAATAAAAAGGAGGGGATGTTTTGCTTTTGGCTGAGTCCTGACATGCAGTTTTCTTACCCCTTCAGATGTATCCAAAATAAGCTAAGCTTATTGTCACTTTTCTATTTGGGGAAGACTTTTATGGAGTTAGATATAAAGAAATCAACTTGCAGAGGTTTTTTTCCCTTTCTTACTTACCTTAATAGTCATAATTTCCTTTTTTTGTCTCCTTTTTAAAGTCATTAATGGTGCCAGAAGTTAGCCCCCTTTGGGCTGCTGGCCTCATTGTCAGAAGCCCCAGACTTCACATAAGCTGCCCTCTCCTCCTCAGTCTAGTGCTTACTGCGGTCACTCAAGTCTTCCCTTTCTGGTCTCAGATACTGGGCTTTGTATTTGAGAACTCAGGGACAAATTGCCTTGGTTTTGAAACTGCTAGAACTGGCCAACGCCCCACTTTTGCCTTGGGAATTCGCTAATAATGGCTCCTTTCACAGTAGCCTCTGACCTAATTTGTTGCTGTTGTTTATTTGCAAGCTCGTTTTTATTGAATATGCAATCATAATTTTTTTCCCCCGTATTGGTAATCCCCTACTGCCTTCCAGGGATCTTGCCTGTGGGAAATTTGTGGTTTGCTGAGTTTAGAATCAGCTCTCTTGCAGTGATAGCTGATTGGGTCCTTAAGGCCAAGTTAAGTGCCCAATGAGGGGGCACAAAAGCCAATGAGGTTCAGAGAATTGTGTATAGGTGAAGGAAAGGTGGACTGGTAGTTGGAGCTAAAGAGAAAGATTCGAGAAAAGAGATTGTGGGTGGGAACACCCTGGTGGTTCTTCCCATGAAATCTAGTAAAATCCATATTGCTCACTCACAGTTTACTCTGAGAGAAATCTTCTTGGCAAATGTGGAAAAAAGTTTTCACCCAGATTGGAGCTGAGGAGAAATATAATGACCTTGGGAAAGGCCATTATATATGTTACGTCTACTCTTCATCTCTACTTTTCATGAATGAAGACACCTATACAGCCGTTCTCCATTGTCCATGGGGGTATTTCCAAGACACCGCCAGCGGTTGACTAAAACAGTGGGTAGTTCAGAACCTTCTATTATACTGTGTTTTTTTTCTATATGTACCTGTGGTAAAGGTTAATTTATAAACTAGGCACAGTAAGAGATTAACAATAGTCACTGATAATCAAGGGAACAGTGATAAAAATACACTGCAGTAGTAGTATGTGAATGTGCTCTCTCTCTCTAAATATGTTATTGTACTGTACTTACCCTTACGAGATGAGAAAATGGCTACCTGAGGAGATGAGTGAAATGAGGTGAGTGATGTAGGCACTGTGATGTGTGATATAGTTAGGCGACTGTTGACCTTCTGACCATTCATCAGACGGAGGGTCATCTGCCTCCTGACAGTGGTTGACTGCAGGAAACTGAAACTGCAGAAGGCGAAACTGCGGGGGAGGGGAAATTACTGTACTTAATTAAAATACCTAGTTAATTCTGGGTGAAACAGGCAGGTCATGTTCTGTCTGGAACAGACCTCACCCTTGACTCTTCATATGGGGAACCAGACCTGTCCAGGTCAGGACACTATCATGTGAGTTCTAAGAGCAAAAACTCAAATATCCAGCAGTGATACGTCTTCTGAGTAAAGACTTGATAAACGCTAAAAGTATTCGATGAAAAATTGTGAAAGATGGCTAAGTATATAAAATAGAAATTACTGACTGGAATTAAAATAAAGTGATAACTAATGATGAGCATAAATGCCCCACATAGGTGGAAATTCAATATATGGTAAACGATCTAAATGTAAACCGGTGATTTTCAACCAGTTTGTAAAATTAAGGTGTTTTTCTCAGCCTGATATAAACACACTGAGACCAGAACCCTCACAGATGTCCTGAAGACGAGCAGACTGAAGTAACCAGAGCTAAGGCTGTCCCTCAGCCCCTCCACACAGAAAGCAGTGTCCTCGTGTCCACCACGGCTCATACCAGAAGCCATTACTGCCTGGGCTGAGGTGGTTCCATCCTTCCCCAGTGTTCTCACAACCCCTCCTTCGTGTCATCTTTTCTTCTTGAATGTGGTCAAGAACCAGCTGTTGAGCTGCGGCAGGACCTGGTGCCCCAGAAACGATGAGCTGAAAGGGCTAACTCTTCTGTACCTCAATGACATCTCCTGCTGTAGGTGTGTCTCAGAAATGACCACACCCCTTTTCCGATGTGGCTCCCCTGAACATTCTGTACTCTGCTCTATGAAGACCTGAGGGGGGAGGGGCGCCTGGGTGGCTCAGTGGGTTAAGCCTCTGCCTTCGGCTCAGGTCGTGATCTCAGCGTCCTGGGATCGAGCCCCACATCGGGCTCTCTGCTCAGCGGGGAGCCTGCTCCCCGCCCCACCCTGTCTCTCTGCTTCTCTGCCTACTTGTGATCTCTCTCTGTCAAATAAATAAATAAAGTCTTTAAAAAAAAAAAAAAGACCTGAGGGGGATGTCAAAAGGGCGAGGGGGGCTTATAGGAGATGAATAGACGGGACACAGGCAAGATTTCTCTGCTGAGGTTTGGGTGCATTCTGAATGACGAAGATGCCGGCAGCTGCGCCTGCACGTCTTACCGTGGGGAGGCAGGTCTCACTGACCCTGTGGGACAGGATGGGAGGTACACGCGGCCTCCAGCTGACCACCTGCCTGATTTCCCGGAGTGGTGGACGCTGGGTCTGTGGTGGGAGTGTCTGAGAGAAGGCAGTGGGGAGTATCTGAGCTGAAAGGCTGCAGTCAGGAAGTCAGTTCAGGCAGGGACGGGCTCACCCCTGGAAAGCACGGCCTCCGTCTTCTTGGCTGAGAGATTTCTGGATGACAGTTTTCCCCCGCCACACACACACACACACACACACACACACACACTGTGTGTAATGGTTGTGAGAGTGGACCTTTCCCTGTCTCATCTGCTGACCAAGGTGGCCCGGAAATCCGGTTTTGCCACATGCTTTTCTCCGGACAGGCCCAATATCAGGGCCCCAGTACAGGGGTAATAACGCAGAAATGTTCCCTGTCCTATTTAACTTAGTATCTTGGCATATGATAATTGAGTCATGTCTTTGAAGACTGAGGCTCTGAGATGGATGGGGGGGGTACTCAGTGCACAGAAAGAGGAATGTGCGTGGACAGATGTATGAGATGCAGGCCACTGCACGCAGCCGTCTGAGATGCTCATTCCCTTAGACTTTCATGCTAATCTTAACTGAGCTCTGCAAGTGTTAACAATGTTTTAAGACAAGGTTCTTTAGTATTTAAAGTCTTTTTTTTACCTTTATTGGAATTACCTGTGAATATATTACTTTTCTTTTCTTTTCTTTTTTTTTTTTTTTTTACACATTTTAATGAAATAAATCAGCATGAGGAGACTTGGACGCTGGTATTCATGTTTGGCAGTCCTTTGGCTTCTCTGGGAGGGCATCCACAAATGACTTTGCTTTTGGATACAATGCTATGCTTAAAGATGATTTTTACTGCAGCTTGACAGAAAAAAATTGTGCTCTATATAGAAGCGTACCCTGGTTGTTCACAAATACTGTAACGTGTGTTCAATAACCAGTCTCCCTAAACTTTCTTAAAACCTGAGGAGCTTGCTTTTCGGCTGAGACACAATATCCCTAAAAATCAATACATTCGTATTTTTAGTTCCCTAGTTTTACCTTGAGAGAGCAGTGGCCCAGGAATTTTTATCATGAGAACTGGTACCATTTATGTGAAAGTTGGATTGCTTGACTTTCTATAGCATTTTCTTTGAAAGAAGTCTTGTTTTTTATATTTTAAGATTACCAGATTTTTTTTTTCCTTCTCTATGTCTCATTTGGGGCTGCAGAGAAATTGAGTTAGCCAGGGGTCTACCCCTCAGTGCAGCCTCTTCCGTAATCCTAACTGGAGGACGACATCTGATCAGCAGAGACCTTTCATCCTGTCTGTATGACAGTGGAGAAAGGGTCCCCTGTTGCTCACTCCTGTTCTTGTGTTATTTTGTTTTGTTTGCTTGGGGAAATGCTAGTGGGAGGAGGGCTGTTTGGAGCCCCTGCTGGATGCTCATGGGCACCAGTCTGCCCATTTTGCTGTACAGGAGGGAGGGGTTGGGGGGGGCGGGGGGGACCTTGGCCTCCCAGCCGGGCCTTTGGGGTTTCACCTGTGCCCTAAAAGAAAGAAACGTCTCCTATGGAGAGAAATCCTTCAAGAGAGGCAAAGCACTTTCTTCTCATATCCATCTTTGAAATGAGAATCGAACTGGAATATTTTTTCTTTCCTTTTCTCCTCCTTCAATAAATAAAACTGGGCCAAATATTGAAAGTGATTGGTCTCCTTTACCTCCCTGGTTCTTAGCAATATTTAGAAATAAGGAGTCTGGCTTTATTTACTGCAAATTAAAATCCCCTCCATTCTACTAGATTCTATCCCTAAGAGGCAGGATTACAGCATCCATTTTTATGGTTTCTTCAGCAATTGTTGGATTTCTGTTGACATTGAAATGCATTCATGTGGGCATTTTGACATTTGTCTGCAATAAATAGAAAGAATGTAATTAAAGGTCAGCTCCTGAAATGGGTTTTTAGTTTATTTTGATATCTGTGGAAACTTAAGGGTTTGGCCAGTGTTCTTTTACTGACTTAACTTTTAAATGCCCTTTTAATTATCCAAGTTTCATCGGGGTCTGCAGATTAAGGGAGTATAAAATAAATGCCTTGTTCCCAAGAGAGTGATCTAATAGTATCCTCAATGGTCTAAAAATAACTAGTGTAATTAATGGTGTAAAATATTCTCATTTATGCACTGAGGTAGAAATTTCAATTCCGAGGGAGAGTAGGGGGTCTCCCTGACTCGTGGTATCAAGTTTACAGGCCTAGGAGGATTCTAACCAGGGATTTCTTTATTTCTGTCCCTTTCTGTAGAGTTTCCTAGAAGTCTATATCTCACTTCAGTGTTGGATGTGACACCTAACATATTATGGAATGGAATTTGGAATAGTTTCTTTATTTAGAGAGTGGCATTTATTTTTGCAAGCTCTTCAGAATTCGGACTAGCTTGCAGTGAAATAATATCACTTTATATCTAAGCATGTAATCTCAGAAATGTTTATATTATAATCTTAGAACTTTGCAATAAATTATACTTAGAACTTGGATGTACATGTGTTTGTTTTGTTTTATTTTTTAAGATTTTATTTATTACCTGACAGAGACTGAGAGCGTGCATGCTCACAAGCAGGGCGGTGGGACAGAGGGAGGAGAA
Organism: Mellivora capensis; assembly: GCA_004024625.1. Classification (NCBI taxonomy): domain Eukaryota; kingdom Metazoa; phylum Chordata; class Mammalia; order Carnivora; family Mustelidae; genus Mellivora; species Mellivora capensis. The sequence goes on from PISX010009450.1 coordinate 36,390, forward strand.
GCAGGCTCTCTGCTGAGCGGGGAGTGTGATGTGAGGCTGGATCCCAGGACCCTGGGAGCATGACCTGACCTGAAAGCAGACACTTAACCTACTGAGCCTAGCAGGCATTCCACATGTGTGGGGAGATGGATGATTTCTCTTTTATTTGCAGTCCTGCCTCTACCAAATTCAGGATAAATTCCTTATGCCCTTCAAAGCCCTCGCTATATGGTTTTAATAAAGTCTTACTTCCTTGGTTCCAAGAAATGAGGATGAACTGGGCAGCTGGCTGCTTGCCAAATATTCTACTCCTTGCCCACTCTGTGATATTGGCTCATTTCTGCGAGGATTTCTTTCCCCACCCTTCCTGCACCTTCATTTTTCAGAATTCCATGTATCCATCCTAGGCTACTTCCATGAAGTTCTTGATTCCTTCAATTAAATAAAATACAACTTTGCGTCTATGGTATGTATCATTACTTCCCCCAGAGACTAGCTGTATTAGTCTGCTAGCGCTATTATAACAAAATACCAGAGACTGAGTCACTTAAACTACAGAAATTTGTATTTTCACAGTTGTAGAGGCTGCAAGTCCACGATCAAGAGGTCAGCGGTTTGGTTTTTCCTGAGGCCTGTTTGCCCAGTGGAAAGTTTCTCTTCCTCTCCTCAGATGGCCTCACAGACCTCCCTGATATCTCTTCCTCTTCCTAAAAGGACACCAGCCAGATTGGATAAGGGCCCACCCATATGGCCTCATTTAACTGTAACAACCTTTTTGAAGGCTGTCTCCAAATAGTCATATTCTAAGGTACCGGGGATTAGGACTTTAATATATTAATTTTGGGGGGGAGGGAAGAGGAGGGAACCGATTCAGTTCAAAACAGTGGCTATTTAGGGCGCCTGGGTGGCTCATTTGGTTAAGTGACTACCTTCAACTCAGGGCATGATCCTGGAGTCCTAGGATCGAGTCCCGCATCAGGCTCCCAACTCCATGGGGAGCCTGCTTCACCCTCTGACCTTCTCCCCTCTCATGCTCTCTCTCAAATAAAGAAATAAAACCTTTGGGGGAAAAAAAAGAAAAACAGTGGCTATTTATATATACATATTATGTGTTTTTTCTTTCCTTTCCCTCATTTGATTGTGAGGTATTTGAAGACAGAGCCTTGTATAAATGGGCTTATCAGGTCTTAGTTTAAATGCCTCATACATAATAAATGGTCAGTAAATATCTGTTGAATTTAATTTTAATTAAATCAACTGTTCAAAAATTTAGTATAGTTATTAGGCTCTTATGGAAATGATTTATGGCCAAAGCATGACACTTAAGATTTCTTTATGGATTTAGCGAAATGCTGCCAAGTAATTAATAAAACAAAACATTGCCAGAATAATATGTTACTCCTCTTTTTCCTTCAGATTTAAGTAATGCTCATTTTGCATACATCCTTTCTCATTCTTATAAACTCAAGGTGAAAAGAGAGATCAAGATTGAATTTAACATACCTACCTTTCAAATCCACATAGGAATCCTAACTGCCTCGGGCAGTCATTCTCTGCATTCAGTTGGCACCTGTTGAATAATGCTTGGGTGTAACTCACCCATTGGTTCAGTTCTCTGGGATTAGTGACGTGAAAGGCCTTATCAGGAAGCCATGCTCCTGGGAATTAGATATTCCTTGGAAATACTTTTAAGGTTATCACTGTTTAGACTAAAAAACTGGTTGTTCCCATTTTGAAAACTTAAGAGATTCCTAGCATTTCTGCCATCCTCCATTGTGCGTTATTGAGAAGCTCTATCAAATTACACATCTTCATGTTAGAGGAAAATCTTTGCTGATGTCCAAGAAAATGTCTTGTTTGGCCCATAGCCTCCTCGGCAGCCCCCCTCTGTGCCTGTGCTTGGCTTGCAAAGATCTGGTTAAATATCTCAACTTGACACTCCAGGTCCTGCTCTGCTCTCTGCTGGTCTGATCTGTTGTGTTTAGAGTTGTCCTCATCAGCATTTGGGATCATCAGTCCCTGGTGCAGATTAGAGTGTTCCCTCAGCCTTTCTGTCAAACAGCTTTGATAAGAAAACTGTCTAAAAGAAAGGGCATTCACTGTGCCTGAAGGACTTGTATCCATTTATACCTCAAGGTACCAGGTTCTTTTGGGTTTCATGGCCCCCTCCCTCCCAGTGCTGTGCCTGAATGTTGGGCTCTCTTCTTTTGCTGAGGTTGCATATGTGTCTTAGTTGACCAGACGGCTATAACATAATACCAGAAACTGGGTGGTTTATAAACAACAGGCATTTATTGCTCACAGTTCTGGAGGATGGAAATTCCAAGACCAAGGTGTTAACAGAATCAGTGTCTGCCCACTTTCTGGTTCATGACAATTATCTTCTTAATGTTTCCTCCCCTGGTAGAAGCAGCAGGGCATTTTCTCTGGGCTCTCTTATAAGGGTGCTAATCTCATTCATTAGGGCTCTGCTCTCGACCTGATAACCTCCTAATACCATCATCTTGGGGATTAGGATTCGATATTTGAATTCTGTAGGGACACAAACATTCAGACCATGGTGTTTGGGAACTGCCAAACAGAATCTGCTGTGGAGTACATTGTTCATTATGGGTTTTCCCCATCCTTCACATAACTATAAAGCTTATAAGAAACTTATCTAAGAAGGGGCACCTGGGTGGTTCAGTGGGTTAAAGCCTCTGCCTTTGGCTCAGGTCATGATCCCAGCGTCCTGGGATCGAGCCCTGAATCGGACTCTCTGCTCAGCGGGGAGCCTGCTTCCTCCTCTCTCTCCCTGCCTCTCTGCCTACTTGTAATCTCTGTCTGTCAAATAAATAAATAAAATCTTAAAAAAAAAAAAGAAACTTATCTAAGAATTTGGTGGCTTTGTGACTTTGCTTCAAGGAAGCTTACTACCAAATTTTAAACCTTGCCATGGTTATTCAAGTTAACCCCTGGAGTTACAATGTTTGCATTTCGATTTTGCTCCCACAGTGATTTAAAAAAAATTTTTTTAGATAATTATACATTAGTAAGAAGTTTAAAAAAATAATACAGAGAGGTCCTATATACCCTCATGGTTGGTGTCTATTTTTTTTTAATCTGTTTTATATTAGAGTTCTAGATTTTCACATTAATCTTTCAATTTGCTTTTCTAAACTTAGTGCTATGTTCTTTATTGTAATTTTCAATAACTTATTTAGAGAAAGGTTGAAAATAAATCAAAGCTAGTAAATAAGGATTCTGTCACCTTTGAGTCAACCTAAACATGTTTCAGATCACCATCCAAGGTGATTAGGGTCTAGAAGTTTTTCTTCTTGGATATAAAATTAGAATAATGTCTCCCATATAATCTCCGACATGTTTCTGATAATGGCCAGTGTTTTTCCATTTTTTAAATGATCCCAGAAGATTATTAAACTCATCTCTAAGGGATAATTTAAATGATGCTTTACTCCCTTTCTTGATTCCTACTGGTTAGTCTTGAACCTACCACCTCCAACATTACTGATCTCACCCTTGTTTAAAATGAGCCCATTTACTGCTTATTATCATACTGTTTAGTGTTGGATTAATTATATACTACCTTATTTTGTTCCAAACATACTTTTTAAAAAAAAAAAGATTTTATTTATTTATTTGACAGAGATCACAAGCAGGCAGAGAGGCAGGCAGAGAGAGGAGGAAGCAGGCTCCCTGCTGAGCAGAGAGCCCCATGCGGGGCTTGATCCCAGGACCCTGGGATCATGACCTGAGCCGAAGGCAGAGGCTTAACCCACTGAGCCACCCAGGCGCCCCCAAACATACTTTTTAACTGTGTTCTCCCCACCACATAATAAGCATTTTGAAACTTCTGCCTTCTAGTTTTTTATATTATTTCTACATTCCTTAGTAAAAATTCCTTAGCAGAAACACAGGAGGTCATTTGGATATTTTTCTCCTAAGAAGTGGCACTTTATACTTGTTCATTCTAAATTACGCTATCCAATATAGGGGGGGAAAGCAGATTTCTTCTGATGACTGATTCTCAGAGTTTGGTAGATAGTCAAGGTTAATTTTGAGTTTGGGTGCTTCCCTTACAATCAGTGAGCCTGCTCTCACAAGCTACAGCCCACAATTAGGGTTCTGAGTTGGGATTTTTTTTCCCCCCACTTCTTCTTAGAGTGCCCTACTCTAATGATTAGTTCACGAATGGAGAGAGCACAGCTTGGTTAATGAGGCATTCTGTTTCCGTGGTGTACTTAAAAGTAATTCAGTAATAATTGCTGCATGCTATGATTCATATTCCAGAGCACACAGTAGCAATAACACATCTGTAACCAGTGGAAGTATCATTAGAAGATGGAGAGAGCATTAACCTACCTAACCCCCGTTCTCTAAAGACCAAAATTCTAGGAAAAAATTCAGACTGAATTTTCCTGCAGAGCCGGCCCTGCAACACTGGCCTCAGCAGGGAGGGGAGAGTAGAGCATGAAGTGCAGTAGGCTAGCCTGCCCGTCCTTGGAGAGTTGGCCCTGGGTCCACAGGGATAGGTAGGACTGGGTCCCGGATCTCAGAAAAAGAGAAAGATATTCAGGACTGTTCTTAGGGTCAAAGCAGTCATGGGTTTATCATTTTAAAAATCCTATTTAGGTCATTTTTTACCAGTCTGCCCTGTACTAGGATCAGCCTTTGGTTTTAAGGGTGATGACCGAATGTTCTGCCGGTCTGATACTCCTGGGTAAATAGGGCTTCTGCGCAGGCCAGGGAGTCATCCTTTGGGCTTTCCCACCCGGCTCCCAGGAGCCTGGGGCTGGGACTAGAAAGGGAGGAATGTAATGCTATGAATTTGTGGGTTTGACTTCTCTAGCCTCAAGTTCCCATTCATCTTTCAGTATCCCTGCACCTACAGTGTTGTTAGAAAAATTCCCCTTTGTTTTTCCCATTTGTTCTCCAAGTTTGGGGATTTTGATCTGACAATTTAAAAAAATTAATCATGTGCTATTTTCCTAAAACACCGTGGGGAAAAGTGGGTATCATGTATAAGTATTATAAATGGAAGTGTTCTATATAAGTTGAGCTGATTTTGTAGATACTTGAAGTGAGTTTTTTGTTGTAAGAGGTAAACTCGGACATGTGTACAGCTCAGCATTACCAGAGGCAGAGGCCAAGGTATCTATGAGTTTGCTTCCTTTCAGGAAGAAAACTCGAAGGAAAAAAAAAAAAAAAGATTTCTTTTATTAATGTAAAAGTTTTTATTAGAGTAACCAGAATTCTTAGAGGCAGGTTCACTGTGTAAATGTTAGTTTCCAGTACTCAAAGTGTTTGGAAAGTTTAAAGGCACCTTTCTAAGCATTTGACATACATTAACTTAGTTATTCCTTAGAACATTTCTTAAGGCCGGTCCCTTTCTGAAGGCCACACAACTACAAAACTGCATCGCTGGGATTTGAACCCTGGCAGTTAATTTGCTCTGGAGTCTTTTCTCTTAACCACTCTGCTATGCTTGCTTTCAGAAATCACAGTGTTTCTAGTTTTCTTTTTCTTCCTCACTCATGGAATGGTTTCTCATTTGCTTGGTCACTAGTATCACATTTACTGAGACCTGCTATCAATTAGGTGTTGCGGTCAAGGATATTTCCTGTCCTCAAAAACCTCAGCCTGGCAGTGGGAGATAGATACATAAACCACAGATGAAGGTGTTTGGGAGTAGAAGAGACATATCCTCTGTGTGTGTGTGTGTGTGTGTGTGTGTGTGTGTGTGTGTATCTCAGGAAAGGCCTCAGGACATCAGCGTATAAAGGTAGGATGAAGGATCAGGAGGGCTGGACAAAAAAGACCTTAAGAAAAATCATTCCACACGTTTAAGATGTAGAAGGCTCAGGACTGAACTACAGATCTATTTGAGGGCAAAAGGAAACAAATGATTGTAATTGCCAGTGTGGGAAAGGCAAAGAAGTTATGGTTGGATAGTGAGATATTAGGGTTAAAAAATACCTAGGAAGAGGGGTTCTAAGGGATTTCATTGTGTGGAAAATCATAACAACAATAAATATCAAACTCAACCGGGAGAATTGCTTTGGGAAGTTGGCACTGGGTCCTGACTTTTCTGGGGCTGATTGGTAGCCTTTGTAATAAGCTATTTTATTGGTGCCATTTGTCTTTTGACATAAAAGTACTTGATGCTAAGCAACCGTGTGTAAAAATCAAGCCTCTCTTCTTTATAGCAGATATTTCACCCCTCTGGGGACCATAGCTGTGGCGGAGGCAGGGTCACCATCATCTTGATTCAAAAGACGTTTTGAGGGTAATATTATAGATGAGCTCCTTAACTAGCTTGTGAAATGTATCGCACACCTTACTGATACTGGGAGAGTGAGTTGAGTTTATACTGAAGGACTGTTTGCCTGTGACAAAATTGCTTGTTCTGAGTAGATGACATTTTTGGGGGGGTTGTTGTCTATAATTCTCATCTTTAGAAGTGGTGCCAAAAGTAGAAATCTTCTCACTGTGCGGGTCACCCCACCCTGTCCTTTTGTAACACACCCAGACTCAGTTCCTAGGAGACTCTTAGAATAGATGAACGGCTGTTCCAAAGAAGCTTGTGAGTATTGCTTTGTTCACTTGGTTATTTAAGTCTGAATTCAAACATCAGAGTTTGGAATATAAACCATTCTTTAAGGGTGGAATTTATTTTAAATGCTTCCCTTAGCCCTGATCACATATGGAAGAGAGAGACACAGAGAGAGAAGAGAGAAGGAGGGAGGCAGGAAGAAATCAGGAGATTTCACTAATCCCAGTTTCTGACCTCATGTTTCCCTTTGGTAAACACTTAAGTATCTACTATATGCCAGGCCTGGGGGATATGGGAGTGAATGTGTGGGGTTCTTGAATTCACTGAGCTCTGATTGTAATGGGGGAGAGATAGATGTGCACAGGTAATTCCACTGCACTTTTATATATGCAATCCTGGATGTAGAGTGGGAGTCTAGAGGAGGGAAGAGCCATCTCTTTTCTGTGGTAAGGCTTTCCCAGTGGATGGGGCTCTTGGGCTGGATCCTAAGAAAGAAGCAGTTCTTCAGGCAGGCTTGGTGGGGGATGATGGAGGTGTTCTCAGGCTTATATAAAATACTGGAGCATCCATGCCCACTTGGCTCTGTTGGATGACAAATTGATTTGAAGAGCTGCTGTGTCTCTTCTTAAAAGGAACGAATAGGGGTGTTTGGGTGTCTCAGTTAGTTGAGAGTCTGACTCTTGTTTTTAGCGCAGGTCATGATCTCAGTCAGGGTCCTGAGATCCAGCCCCCTTCTGCGCTCCAGGCTCAGCATCGAGTCTTCTTGTCCCTCTCCTTCCCCCTCTGGTCCTCCCCTAGCTCATGCTCTCTCTCTCTCTCCCTCTCTCTCACTAAGATAAATAAATCTTAAACAAACAACCCGAAAGGAAAGGATAGCCTGGTATACTGTGTTAACCCAGGATCCAAATGCATGTCAATCCTATATTGAATCTCACAGGAGTGCCCAAGATCTTAAAAGAGCATGCTGTAGATAGATAGAGCAAAGAACACTCTCTCATTAGTCAACTAACTTATCTTTGGGTCGAATTATGTGTAATTTTTTCCTGGGAGATATCTAATTTTAATAATTGCTTTACATAATTACTAATACCTGAATTGTAGCTATACCAAAATATTTGAAATGCTTCATGCATAATGTTCCTTATTCACAGTTGGAAAGAGGTATGATATTTGGCATATGTAGGCTTGAAACACAGCTCATTTTCATTGCCAGAATTTATTTTTGTTAAACTATTTCGTGGAGTCTAAAAATAAAGATATGGTTGTAAAATTATAATAGCCTAGAATTAAAAGGATAAAATACTATTTGTGAGTCCTTGTTTTACAAATATTTATGAGTGTTTAATATGTGCAATAATTCTATGAAAATAAAACCTGTTCATTATTTTTTCATTGATTCTTAATTTTTTATCTTACCTATAATCATGTTAGTAGTAATGTCTTAATCGGCTCCAATACCACCAACTCTATTTCTAAGTCTGAGTGAAGGGGTCGTTTTGTCTTCTGCTGTGTCCATCTAGATGCTTGTCTGTTTAATTGTATCTGTGACTTTCCTTTGACCCACATATTATGGGGTTTCTGGGCCAACTTCATACTTGGTTGATTTGAAAGGCAAGTTTTTCTGATTGATGTAGGGTCTATGAACCTAAAAGAAAGTCGTGTTTGTTCATGATTTCAGTCAATCAATTTATCAGTTGTAATGGATGCCCACCATGTGCTGTGATAGTTGCTTAGTGGCGAACAGAACTATCCCCTTTCTTGACCTCATGGAACTTAGAGTGAAGTATTGCAGACAGGCATTGAGTGAGTCAACAAACAAGTCAGGACATAGTTATCAATTGTGTTAAGGAATACAATAAACTATGTTTTCCTGTTAAAGAGAATAAGGGGCTACTGTTAAAGAGAGGCATGTGTGTGGTGGGTCCTGCTATAGATCGGGTTGTCAGGGCTGCTGTCTGCTCTTTCTGTGGACTGTTATTTATTTGCCCTTCTAGGCTGTAAATGGTGATAGCAAGTTTTAGAAATTTAAATATGCACTTTTTTTTTTAAAGATGTTGTGATGTGTTTCTTCGTCTATTTAAAGTTCAGTCTGTGTTAATTTGGACCTGGTATTATCTTATTTCAAATTGTGTGATATGCATACCTATGTAAATGTTAAATTATCCACCACTAAAGGAAATTACATATAAATATATATATAAAATTTAATTGTAATATATGTAAGTTTTAGAATAAAAACACAATTTCCTCTAGCGGTTGAATTTTTCGGAGAATTTGAGCAGATATATAGATATAGATATATAATGTAGGTTATTTTTCTATTTTTTAGTGCTTCTGCCTTTTAATTTTGGCATTCACTCCCATTCAAGTCATTTCTAATAATTGTGCAGTATGGAAACATTTGAGACACAGGGCAGAAGAAGAGAAAATATTTCCTGAGAGAGCATACTATTTGTATGGAGTGTGTAAAGCCCTGTGACATAACAGACTTTCAGTGCTGACGGACACGGTGCAATCCCTTGAACTCCCCTGAGGCATTTCTGCTTGCTGTGGGCAGCCTTCTGGTGGCCTAAACTCTGTGTTAGGCGGGGGCTTACTCTGGCTGGCATTATGACATTCTGCGTTGCTTCCTGTGTCTCAGCGCCATGACTCAGGGAGTTATGAATAAGCGGTTCTCTGCTTCAGTGGTATTGATTGGCCTTGAATTAATAGGCCCAGAACTTCTGAAAAAGCTCTGTCCATGCTTTCACCTGTGTGATGACTACAAACAATACTACAAACTGAGAATCACAAAGGTATGCGTGACTAGGCTTTTCACAATAAAAATGTTCAAAACATCTGTAGTTTATAGGGGGCTCACAGAACAACCTGAATCCTCATCCCTTTACCTAGAGCTTTTTACACCTTCCAGTTTTTTTTAGACCTTCCTCTGGTTTGTAGAACCAATTCTTTTCCCAGCCAAGGAAGTCTTAAGAATCCTTAATTTGATGGCTTGATGACAATACCAAATACCTTCTACTACTTGTTCTTTTGTGATTGGTTACTCAGGTTCCATTGACTCAACTTCTTCTCTTTTCCTTTGGACAAGAATTTGCTCCAGTTATGGTCACCAGGTGCTGGGTTCCATTCCTGTGCCCTGCCTGGTGCGCTCCGTCTGATAAAGATTTCCTTGATTCTGTATCGATGCTCTGCTTTCTGTAGACAGACACTCCCCCCGCACACCTCAGAACTGAATCCAGCCCCTGAAGCCCTGCTACTCTGCCTCTCTTATACAGACTATGTACTTATCTGTGGTGACACCAGTTGACTTTTTTGCGTTCTCCAATGCTGTGGCCTATGATCGATAGCTAGAATGTCCAGTAGCTCATCACTGTGCCATCGTGGCTTATGTCTTTCTTGATCTTCTCACTGGAAACTTTACTGATCAGCTACATCTTGGTCTTTGCTTTTGGCCAACACCAAATCTCACCCACTCTGGAGTACCTCGTTGACATTTAATATTGTCTTGGCTACTAAGTAGAATTCAAAAGCATTAGAATTCTTTGTGTCTGAATAAACATTCATTGAGCACCAGCTGTATATAAGGCAATGCTTTATGTTGTGACAAAGATTGGCAAGTGAGACTTGATCCCAATTTCTAGAGCCACATAATCAGTTGAGAGAACAAAATTAGTACATGATACATGATGGGTTAAAGAACACCCCCCCCAGCATTATACATACACAGAGATAATTTTACTTAATTGTAGAACTTGCTCAGAGAGACCTAATCATACCCATGCTTTTTCACTTCTGGATACACCTAAATCCATGAATTCATTAAACTTGCTTTTTCAGTTTTCTTAAGGGTATTTGGTGAAATATTTTTGTTTCATGGTTTGTTTCTTAATATTTCTTGCATTTATTTTGTCCCTTTCTAATTCAGTGAACTTTATAAAAGCATTTCAAGTTATTATGCATGTTTTAGAAAGAATGAAGCCATTTGTTGATGGGGTTATCACTGTAGTAATTAGGAGAAAAAAAGACTTCTTTGAAATATTTGCTGAATTCTCTCTATTCATAGGATTCATGGAGCCAAATAATTTCAAGAAATGTCTTGGGTCACTTAATTAAATATTCTGTTTCTTAAGAGATTAAAATGTTGGGGTTTGGGGCACCTGGGTGGTTCAGTTGTTTAAGCATCTAACTCTTGATTTTGACTTAGGTCATTATCTCAGGGTTGGGAGATCCAGCCCCCAGTTGGGCTCCACACTGGGTGTGGAGCCTGCCTAAGATTCTTTCTCTCCCTCTCCCCATGTTTTTTCTCACTTCCCTCTCTAAAATTAATTAATTAGTTAATTAATTAATTTTGGGGTTTGACTCCCTTTTGTCTCCTATTCACTGTTTCTCCTTTGATTTTTTAAAAATATTTTATTTATTTATTTGGCAGAGGGATAGAGAGCACAAGTAGGCAGAGCAGGAGGCAGAAGGAGAAGGAGAGCAGGCTCTCCCCTGAGCAGGGAGCCCAATGCGGGGCTTCATCCCAGGACCCTGGGATCACCCTGGGATCATGACCTGAGCCGAAGGCAGCTGCTTAACTGACTGAGTCACCCAGGCGCCCTCTCCTTTGATTTGAAAGTGAATGTGGGGACGCCTGGGTGGCTCAGTTGGTTAAGCGGCTGCCTTCAGCTCAGGTCATGATCCCAGGATCCTGGGATTGAGTCTCACATCGGAATCCCAGCCCAGCGGGGAGCCTGCTTCTCCCTCTGCCTGCTGCTCTTCCTACTGTGCTCACTCTCCCTCTTGTCTTTATTTGTATAAAATAAGCCTAACTTTCGCTGTATATGATTGGAAGCTGATCGATAGTAAGTAGAGGGATTTTTTTTTTCAGTATTGCAAATTATTCTTTTGCTGTGAAGAGGTCATAATACAGTTCCTGTTAAATCATTGAAATACAGTGTTAAGAGTTGGTCATTTTTGTTTCAGAACTTCCTTGTTACTGATTCTATCATTTTCTATCATATACATTTTAATTGTAATTCAGTTGATTAACATAGAATGTATTATTGGTTTCACATTATCACATACATTTTTAAATCCCTAAATACATGTTTTATTTTAATAGAGAGTTGTCATGTTTCTGTGTTTCAAGTTAGCTACAACTAGCTGGTGTAATTTGCAGTGTCCTTTTCTAAGTTTTTAGTGCTGATAAAGATTAGAGAGTTTCCAAGTGTGAACTCAAAATCTTTGAAAGATGTTTTGACTTAAAATTATCTCCATTTGATAAGGCTTTCAGTTGAGGAGGAATGGGCCTTGCTGAAATGCAGTTTTATTTCTCATATCTCCCTTCATCTATATAGCTTGTCACTGTATCACAAAAGAAAACTCCCTATGGCTCATTCCTGAGCTTTGACCTGATAATATTGCATTTTTTTTCTCCTTGTGATGACTATTAATTTAACCTCAACAAAGCAGTGTTATTGAAGTAAGGAGCACATTACGCTAGTGGGAGTAAATGAATTACAATTTTTTAAAAATAGAAAGATAAAGATGTCATGAATATTCTTTTGAAAGAAACAGTTGAGGTATATTTTTATATAAATATTTTCCAGTCAGTTGCCAGTATTTGAATGTTTTTCTACCTACTTCATGTAAATGAAATAGTCTTAACGATATCTATGCTTAGTATATTTTTCTGAGGTAGAAACTAAATTTACAGTTTTTAAATTCAACAGTAACCAGGGCACCTGAATGGCTCATTTGGTTAAGTGGCTGACTTGGGCTCAGGTCATGATCTTGAGGTCTTGGGATGGAGCCCCAGATAGGTCTCCCTGCTTAGTGGGGAGCCTGCTTCTCCCTGCCCCCTCTGCTCTTCCCCTTGTCCCTCCCTTGCTCATTTTTTTTCCTCTCTCTCTCTAATAAATAAAAATAAAATAAAAAAAATTCAGCAATAACCATTTTAGACAGTTTTGTCATTTTCCTTTGATTTTCCCTTATATTTCCAAAAGCCATTATTATTATTATTATTATTATTATTATTATTATTATTTTTAAAGGAAGCTTTATAAAGGTAATTTCATACCAGGTGGGCATCAGACATTCTGTTCCTTAAGAATTAGGATCAAAATCACTGGATTTTTTTGCACTAGTCTTTTTTTTTTTTTTTT
>PISX010009450.1:49167-75479 GCA_004024625.1 Mellivora capensis
TTTATTTATTTATTTGTCAGAGAGAGAGAGAGAGGGAGAGAGAGCAAGCACAGGCAGACAGAGTGGCAGGCAGAGGCAGAGGGAGAAGCAGGCTCCCTGCCGAGCAAGGAGCCCGATGTGGGACTCGATCCCAGGACGCTGGGATCATGACCTGAGCCGAAGGCAGCTGCTTAACCAACTGAGCCACCCAGGCGTCCCTTTTTGCACTAGTCTTTGAGGTGATGTATTACAATAAAAAGAATTTCCTTACAGAAAGGTAGGTTTGCTTATACTGAGTTTCTCATTTAAAAGAAACATCCTTGCAAACTACCAGCTTTACTGCAGAGATGTTTAAAACAGGTTCAACAGACATCCTTCTTAAAATTATTGGTGCACATGAATCAGTCAGGAGGGTAGTCACCACTAGAGTGCAAAGTGGTAGTATTAATATGATGCTTTTTTCTCCCTCTTTTGAAATGTACAATGACTTTTAATTGAACCAGCAATATTAAATAGTAGATTATTTCTGTGAAGATTAATGATGGTTGTAGACCAGCTTAAGTGATACTTTTAACAAGTTAGTTGCCCTGAGAGAATTCATTACAGTGTTAGTAAGAACAGTGGTTTGTGGGTAGTAGGAGGTGGGGGCGGGGGGTACCGAGAGACAGCAAAGATGGTAAGAACCACTTAATGTTTATTTATAATCCGTGACCATTAAGCAATTCCTGGATAATATTGGACCCACTGATGTCCTTTGAAGTAACAGTGTAACTGTCTGCCTATTTAAGAATGCAGCCACATACCTTCACCACATTTGGGTTACTTTCTTTTCTGTCTTCTACTGTAATTATCTCCACAAGTGCCCAAATCTTCCATAACAATGTCTATATGCGAAAGATAGAAATGGTAAAACCTTTGTCATTAAACGATTCCTCAGGACGCCTTGAGTTTCCAGGCTGGTAGGGATTTCAGCATTCTGTTCCACTGTCTTCCAAATGCCCACTGAGAGAGCAGCACCTCTCTGACATCCTGAGGTGTGCGGGGGTGTGATTTATTGGTACCCAGAGCCTGCCGTCTGTGAATTTTATTCCGTCTTCTTGGGGAAGGCAGCCCATGCAATTTCAAAGCTGGAATAGTGATTATGGCTTTCTGATCTAGTGCTGCCTGTCGGGCATGTTAAAAAAGAAAGGCAGGGAAGTTTAATGCAAATCACGGTCTCTTTGAGGCAGGGTCATCTTGAGCTGTTTCACAGTGCAATAGCCTTTGGAGAAACTGTTTTTAGCACTTGGAGTGCTTTCAGATGTTGTTTTGAAGAGACTTGACACTTAGGGCCCAAAGTCCTCTTGCAAGTCCAAGGACAAGAGGGAGTACGGGGTCTTCCTGTTGAGGTAGACAAAGGCTGTCACTCCTTTGGCTAGAGTTCTCTGATCCTTGACATCAAAAGTACGCACATGTTAGATCTGCAGACAGCTGTTTTGTAGCCACATAACTGGATTTCAACATCTGTATTGTTGGAAAGTGTAAGATATCTCAGAGGGTTGTTGTGGGGATGAAGAAATAAAATGTGAACACCCTAAAATCATGGTAGACAAAAAATGTTCATTTATTTCCCCACAAAAGACTGATCACTGTGTCATGTATACTCCATTGGTGGATGAAAATGAGGCAAAGTGTGAATCTTTATAGTGTGTTAGGGAAGAAATAGTTCATGCAGTCCCTGACATCTTCATTTATCAATGTTCCTACACAACCAGCCTTGGTGAAGGTGTAGGGTTAGCAGAGAGTGGGCCTTGAGTCTGTTCATGACACGAAAAACATTCAGCAGTTCTTGGAGTGGACACTTGAATATTTGGTTGTTTTGTGAGTTAGTGAGAACATCACACCTAGGACAGAATGCAGTGTGGCTTGCTGACGTGGTCAAAAGGGGAGACAGATGGATGTGGTTGCTCCAGTGATACTCCAGAAGAGAGAGAACAGCTTATAAAATGGACTATACTGATGCCTTTGGAAGGCACAGGGAAGATTCTGGGTGTCATGTAAGGACGATACCATTCATTTCAAACCTCAGTAACACATGCGATGTTAACTGGGGTGCTTAAATGGGTATAGTCTTCTCCTCCAGGGGAAGAAAGACCTGAGAAATACCCTTGCGAATCTCTTCTTTCTTCAGGGCTGGAGGGTTTGTGGGGCGGGTATGTGTGTGTGTGTGTGTGCGCGCGCGCGCAGGGTGGAGTTTGTCTTATTGATTGTCTGTAGCTCAGGTGTTCTTAGATTCAAGTAAATCTATCCGCTCTGGAAAGGAGGAAAAGTGATGGGTCTGTAGTCCAAAGATCAGCCTTCTAGAGTAGCCCTGTCCAATGTCAGTCACACATATTATTTTAAATTTTCCAGTAGGCACACTAAAAAGTTAAAAAGGTAATAAAAGTAAAAAAGGTGAAATTAATTCTGGTAATATTTTATTTAATCAATATATACTTAAAATATATCCTTTTAATATGCAAAAGCATAAAAATTGAAATGTTATATATTCCCCTTTTTTTTGAAGAAAGTCTTAAGAACCCAATGTGCCTTTTACATTGATAACATATAACAAGCATTATTGAGTACTTAACAAGTGTCACTGTAAGCTCTTTATTATTTTATTTTGTTTTCTTTAAATTCAGGTTAACATACGGTGTAGCATTGGTTTCAGGAGTAGAATTTAGTGATTCATCGCTTACATACAACACCCAGTGCTCATCACAAGTGCCCTCCTTAATCCCCACCCCCCCCATCCACCTCCCCTCCAGCAAACCCTTCTCTGTAGTTAAGAGTCTCTTATGGTAAGCTCTTTAAATGCATTACTGTGGGGCACCTGGGTGGCTCAGTGGGTTAAGCCTCTGCCTTCAGCTTAGGTCATGATCTCAGGGTCCTGGGATCAAGCCCCACATTGGGCTCTTTGCTCAGCGAGGAGCCTGCTTCCCTCTCTCTGCCTGCCTCTCTGCCTACTTGTGATCTCTCTCTCTCTCTATGTAAAATAAATAAATAAAATCTTTAAAAATTAAAAAAAAAAGTAAATGCATTACTGTGTTTAATCCTTCCATTTACCTTAAGTGGTAGATACTAGTATTATTCCTATTTTATAGATGAAGAAACTTGGGAATGAGATGTTAAGGGATCTTCCTAAGATCACAGAGCAACTCATTGGCCCAGCTAGGGGAGTCTCAGGCCATCCAGCTCCAGAATGGGTGATATTAACCCTTAGGGTTTCATGCCTGTTAAATCTGTCCCTCAAGTTAGGAAACTGAATGGCTGGAAATTTGCCTTTGAAAAGAGGGATCAGCACTTGAAATTGACATCATCTAAATTGGCATCTTGGAACCCAAAAGTCGGAAATAGTTTATCAGAGTCCTGGTGTGGTGAGTGAGCTGCCATCACAAAATGTAGAACTGAGAATCCTGATGGTTTCCTCTTAATTTTTCTGACTTTTCTTCCTCCTTGCAAAGGGTTTAGCACTCTTTGTTAACTCACTGGAATGTGTCCTTTCTTGATTTTTTTTTTTTCTCCAGGGTTGGTGGGTTGGGGATGGAGTATTCCAATTCTCCTGAGTGCTTTGGCTTTTCTGTCCCTGGTGCTATTGACCATGTAAACTGTGACAAAACCCCATTCTGGTCTTTGAGTACTGTTTAATTCCCTTGCATGTGCTTCACAGTTAACATTTAATGAGCTTAGGCAAGATGGCCTGGGCTCAGCATAAACCATGTCCAGATCAGTTAGATGTGACTTTGGAGCTGGGTTTTACTGACATTTTTACATGCCAAAGTTGGTTTGGGAAATTGCATGTTACCACATCCTTATTTCTGATTCTAATGGGGGAAGTTGACATTTGCCAGATTTTTAGCAACCACTATTTTAACAAGACGGACCTCTGTCTTTGACACTGCTGTGTTCCCCAGCCTTGAGTTTTGACTGGTGAGGAGACATAGCGATTCAACAACTATTGAATGAATGAATTTTGGTGCTTTCGGTTCTTTTTTGTTTGTTTGTTTGTTTGTTTTGTTCTGTTTCATTGACTCTCATGTAGAAAACACAACTTCTCTCAAACTTACTTATTTAACACAAAAGTATAATTTTAAAAAATAAAGAAAAAGGAAAGAGAGACAGGCAAGAGAAACATTAACTGAAGCATTACTAATAGTCCCCATTCTAAAAGAGCATTAGCTATGGTGTGTTAGTTTTTCTTGAGTTCACTTTCTGCCCATATTTATTATAGAAATTTGAACATCTATGCATACAAAGGTAGTATAAAATACCAGCATGTGTTTTTCAGAAACTTCAGGAATTACACATTTTGTCAATCTTATTATCCTATTTTTCCCTGTGTCTGAAGAATTTTAAGTTGAGTCGTAGATATGATGTTATTTTACCTCAGAGTTCTTCAGTATGCATTTCTGAGAAGGACTAGTTTTAAAAAAGTAATTATCATTTAATCATTACACCTAATATAATGAACAATATTGTCAAGAGTTAATATTAACAGCCAGTCCATATTTCTGGTGATCTCAAGGATGTGTTTTTATAGATATTCCCTGCCTCTGCTCCAGTTTAGGACCTAAACAGACTTCATATTTTGTAGTGATTGTTGGGATTCTTAAGTTTTTAAAATTTTTTATTGTCCTTCACTCCCCTGCTGCTGTTGTTTCTCCCTTCATGCCATTGACTTGTTGACACAATGAGCTCATTTGTATGTTCAGATGTGCCATATTGCTATTGGCTTTCACATGGCGTACACTTTCCTTTCACTTGCTCCTCTATAACCCGTAAATTGGATATTCCATCTAGAGATGTGATTAGATTCAGGCGTGTTTGTTTCTTTACTCCTTTGGCAAAAAGAACTCAGTGGGGACACTGTTCACTTTTACCTTCCTTCAACGAGGACCTGATGTCTGGCTGCCGCTCTTTGAGTGGATCTAGTCAAGATACATAGGTCAGGAGCTCCCTGCTATACTGATGTTAGGCTTAGTCACTGACCAATGGAATAAAAATGAGATGTGCTACACACACCCTTGGGCCAGCCTTCTTGTATCTCTGTAGTCACCATCAGAAACACTTCCTTTGGTTTGTTGGCTATTCAGATTGGGCCCCAGAATAAATATTTGTGGAGGGGCACCTGGGTAGCTCAGTGGGTTAAAGCCTCTGCCTTCGGCTCAGGTCATGATCTCAGGGTCCTGGGATCAAGCCCCGCATCGGGCTCTCTGCTCAGCGGGGAGCCTGCTTCCTCCTCTCTCTCTCTGCCTGCCTCTCTGCCTACTTGTGATCTCTGTCTGTCAAATAAATAAACTCTTTAAAAATTTTTTTTAAAAAATAAATATTTGTGGAACAGACTTAAATCTACTCCATAGTAAAGGACCCAAGGTCAGATCAGACAGGCAGGCAACATTGCTTACAACTCTCACTCCCAACCTATCAACATCCTGGAGAATGAAAATGAATAAAAATTACTTTAAGCCACTGAGTTATGGGGTTGTTTGTTATATAGCAATAGCTGACTAATGCACTCATAAAGAAAAAGCATTACTAATAGACATTTAAATTGTCTCTGCTTAAGGCAGTTACACTTCTAGTAAAATTTGTATCAGAAGCTAAGAAAATATTTTAAAGTTTAGCATTTGAAGAGATTAACTTTCAACCGACTGGAAAATTCATTTATTTTTTATTTTTTTAAATTTTATTTATTTTTTACTTACTCGACAGAGAGACAGAGATCACAAGTAGGCAGAAAGGCAGGCAGGCAGAGGGAGAGGAAGGGAAGCAGGCTTTCTGCCGAGCAGAGAGCCAGATGCGGGGCTTGATCCCAGGACCCTGGGACCACAACCTGAGCCAAAGGCAGAGGCCTTAACCCACTGAGCCATGGAAAATTCATTTATATGGAAAACATCCCAAAGCCACTACTTAACAGTGTGATACACAGTTCTTAAGAGTTGTATGTCCAGAAAAAGAGAACAAGCACTTTCTTTAAAGTCTGCTTAGCGTAGCTCAACAGTTGTACCAGACCCCGAGTTAATACACTTTCATCAGGTTTCACACTGCTGACAAGCAGTAAGAAACAGTCACATGATGCTGTGGGCTGAGAAAATGTGTTCTTCACATCCCACAAATAAACCGGTGCAGGAAATTTTAAGACCTGAATAATGAAAATGAAACAAAATTCTCATTTTCTTAGAAATCCCCCCTTTCTATCTGTGCAGAGTGAAGTAACAGATTCAGATAGAATGCCAAATTCTAGGGATATGACTTGCTACCATTTTATTCTGCCACTATTACTAAACATTCCCCATGTGTGGTAGGCTTTGCACGGGGCATTTCACCATTATCACTTCAAGTAATAACCTAAGAAATATGTGTTTTACCATCTGCGCTGTGGAAAATGAAAAGGCTAAACTGTAAAGGGCATAAGTAACTTGATAAAGCCGTAGAACTAGGAAGTGGTCAGGCAGCGATGTGAAGCCAGGCTGCCTTACTCCAAACCAGTGCTCTTACTCATATCCTATACCATGAAAAAAATACTTATCGTATCTCCATTTTGACATCAGAAATGACTATGTAGACATTACCACAGACCATCTGCCAGTCTTTTCTCCTCAAGTGGAAGAGATCCAACATGGTCACATTTAAAGAAATACTTCATGGTCTCCCTCCTAACCTCCAAATGCTTACATGCAGTCAAGCCATCAGGATGCTCACAGAGCAATTTCAAACACCCTTCAAAAATCAAGCAAGCTTGGAGATTAAAAGTCCATACCTGATCAAAGATTGGTGGGATGTATGAAAAAGACACAGGGATCAAAGTCGCTGGGAGTGTTGTGGGTGTGAGTTCTGTCACCAGGTTCTGATTTGATTCCGTTGGTCAAAGTAGGTCAGTTACTGAGCCTAACATCAGTGGAGCAGGGAAGTGTACCTCTTTTTTGTGAAGGTGGAGGGGGAGACGTTTCCCGAACAGTATCTAATTTATCCTAATATCCAGGGTCATTGGTAGGATTATCTAACATGGTTTGATGTTATATACAGATACTGTTTCACCTTTGAAAACTCTGCTATTAATCCTGCCTTTCAGCCTGCTTGCTCTGTATACAGATGACCAAGTTTTTTACCCATCGTGTTTAGGTAAGGAGAGATAAATTTTATTTGAGGATTTAAGGCCTCCTTCCGGAAAGTGAGGCATTTTCATGGCTATTTTGGATACTTGCTAACCTTTTTTTCTTTACTTTTTTCTGCACAATTTGTCTCAGAAAGGATCTGTGGTATTACGAGGAATTTGACTTCTGGGATTAAGGAGTTAACTCAGCATGTGAAGGTAAAACACTAGGAAATAGAGATTAATTCAATTTGTTGTAGTAACTGGGTCATGTACTACACTAGTAACTCTAGAATTTCCAGATTCTAATCTTTTATCTTCGACCAACTCACAGAACTTCCAGGGTTAAGTTGCCTAATCTCTGGGTGCTTGTAAGTGAAACCAGTGGAGAGGATAGATGTGAAAGCTTGAGACAATTGTGGTGGTTTTCACTTACCAAATAAAATTATTTTCAAATACTTTAAAATTTTATTAATATAAAATTCTAATTCCTAATTCCTAATCACTCTACCCAAGGTGCACTGAAATTTACCTTAGTGCAGTTGATAGGGAAAAGGTTTTTTTTTAAAAAGATTAGTGTTGGGGTGCCTGGGTGGCTTAGTGGGTCAAGCCTCTGCCTTCTGCTCAGGTCATGATTCCAGGGTCCTGGGATCAAGCCCTGCATTGGGCTCTTGGCTCGGCAGGGAGCCTGCTTTTCCACCCCCACCCCCGCCCCCGCCTTTCTGTTTACTTGTGATCACTGTCAAATAAATAAATAAAATCTTTAAAAAAAAAAAGACTAGTGTTATGAACCTACTAAAAAATAGTACATTGTAAAAATTAGAAGATTTATTTTGGGGGATATGATCAATACTAATTATAATTAGTGCTAATTTGAAGTATACTTAATTTACTCACAAAGCATGCCCTAGTGGACTTTGAATTCACAATTTCCATAATGAACTGAACGTAAGAAAGTAGCTTTTATTTAAGTATGTTTCACAACAAATGCTATTTCCGTAATTCAAATTTATTTCTAACTAAATCACATGAATAGGATTTTTACCATGTTTACAAAATTACATATTTTCCAGATGCATGAAAGGCACTGCCGATCTCAGATAGTTGCTTTTGATATGACGTGTCTTAGCAAGTCATGTGGTGGTTAGTATTTTTCTTTCCTTTCTCTCTCCCTTTTTTATACAGAGCCTTAAATGTAGTAAAAAATGTAATCTAAGTAGGTGAGAGAGGTGGGGTTGCCACTATCCCTAAGTGCCTTCCCATCTCCATTAGAGTGAAGTGTTTCATTTAACAATACATTCTCTGTAGGATTTTCCAGTTTCTTACAGGAAGAGAAACAAATTTTGCAATTAACTGCAATTGTGATCTTTGATTCAATGGGAAATGCCAGCCCGTTGATAGATTTCTAGTCGTATCATTTCCCAGTCTAGGGGGAAGAAAAGAGATTTCATACCACAGAGCCCACCACCCTTATTTTTTTCTACCCATTCTTCCTCTCCCTTTGACTTTCCTGTGGAATTATCAACTCCCTACCTGGAGTGTTCTTGATCCTTTAGACCACAGATGAAGGTGTAGTGGTGACTCTTATTTCTACTACTGATATTACTATAATTTATGAGAATTTCAGGGTCAAAAATTATTTATTCAATATTATTATTATTATTATTATTATTATTGGAGCCCAGTGCGGGGCCTGTACTCATGACCCTGAGATCCTGAGACTGAGACCTGAGCTGAAATCAAGAGTTGGACACTTAATCAACTGAGCGACCCAGGTACCCCAAACATTATGTATTAGAGATCATACAAAGTATGGTTTCAGTAGCCTAGATTTCCTTTCACTCCAGTCATGAGATATGTTTTTTCAAAGAAGTTTTTCATGCATGGTTCAGTATTTCATTACTGCTGCTATTATTGCTATTTCTGCTACCATTTATCGAGTGTTTATTTCATGCCGGAGACCTGTGGCCAGCTCTCCATACCTACTCTTATTTAGTTCCTAAATGAGACTCTCTGCAGTAAGTGTTATGACATCCATCTGACACATGAGGATTCTGAAGCCCAGAGAGGATCAGCAATTTGCCCAATTTGTCACATGTTTGGTAAAATAGGGAACAGGTCTCCAAGCCAAGTGTGTCTCCCTGTAGAGCCTATACTCAGGAGCACTATGCTAAACACCCCATTGCTCTGTAATCCACCTTCTTTGGTCTTGACATTTGGACTAGGGTACCTTAGATAGTTTTCCCTCCTTTCATTCTCAAGTCCCAAGCTCAATGACCATCTTTCTTTTTGGTCCGTTAAAGAAAACTGCCATTTGTTACTTATTTAATACACGTGTACTAAACATCAGCTGTGTGAAGAGTGCTTACTATGTTGGGAAACGGAGCTCTAAACATTTGTTTCTTGCTAGTACAGTCTACAAAGCGTTTGGGGTAGCTGATAAAATGCATACAGTCAGAGAAGTTAAAAATCTCAGAGATTATCAGGATAAAATGACTTCCCTCCCGAGGGCTGTCTGGAAGAGTCCCACCTGAGGGTCCTGCTTCCATGTTCTTTGTCTACCTGGTCTGTTCTGCAAGACATAATGAACTCTTATGGCCACTTTCCGTCTCAGACTTCCCCTAGAGGATTCTGCCCTCACCCTGAGCCCTGGAAGCAGGCCATCCTGATTCATGACCACAATGACCAGCGTCTCCTGAAGATTTCAGAGTGTGCAGAATATTTTCGCATGGATTGTCGTGTTTGTTCCTTACAACCCTGACAAGCAGTGGTCATGTGGAAACTGAGTCATGGAATACAGCTTGCCCACATTCCGGGAAGCTCCTCTGAACCTCACTGCTTCCTTGGATTGTCCCCTGGACTTCATTTCTCTCTGCCATGGGGTTCTTCTTCCTGATTCAGTTCTCACAGAGGCTGTTGCTGGCCCCACCATGCCCCTTCACGTCTCAGCATTTTTGTTCGTGGGAGACCCTTCTTGTGCCCTTTCAAAACTTGTTTCATATTGTTGGACATCAGCTAGAACAGTTACTTAAATCTGCTTTCTCATGTCTTACACCCCATAAATCACATAATGTGAGGTTTGTTTGTTTTTTTTAAGATTTTATTTGACAGAGATCACAAGTAGGCAGAGAGGCAGGCAGAGAGAGAGAGAGGAAGCAGGCTCCTTGCTGAGCAGAGAGCCCAATGCGATGCGGGGCTCGATCCCAGGACCCTGAGACCAGGACCCGAGCCGAAGGCAGAGTCTTTAACCCACTGAGCCACCCAGGCGCCCCCACAATGTGAGGTTTTAATGACATAAGTATAAATGCTGAAGACTCACGGTACCTCGGAATCTGTGTCCAGTGGCTAGTTTATAGTATTCAGGTGATGGTGTACTTGTGGAGTGTGAGGAAAATGATAGAAGGTGTGTTTTCTGACAGTGGTCATCTCAAATAGTTGGATACCTTAGTTGTGTAAGTATTCCTGGAACAGAGGAACCGTGTTATCTGTGCCTGACAGAGGTGAAAACCAAGGTCTGCCAGCAGGTCTGTCTTCCTTTTCACCAAATGGGAAGTGATGTTCCTACAGGTCGCCGCATGTATGTGGCTGACTGTAACCTCTTCTTGAGCAACTGAAGCTGGCACAGGAAATCGGAGATATTATGACTAAAGGGTGCATCAGGGAGAAGAATGTTCTGAAATGTCGCTTAAACAACAAAGTGGCAGAATGGCAACATTTCTCTATCGATGTTAGAAAATATCCTAAGTGAAAAAGGATCCTCAAAAAATTTGTTAAAAAAAAAAACCCATTTTCAGTTCCTTTGAGGTTTGTTAACATTTACCCTTTTAAGTAGAGTTGCCAGATTTGGCAAATAAAAGTATAGGACACCCTGTTAAATTTTAATTTCAGGTAAACAATGAAAAAAAATTGATAGGTAAGTCCTCTCCGTATACAATATTGGAGACATACTTACACTAAAAACTTCTGTTATTTTTCTGAAATCTGTATTTCTCTGTGCATTCTGTATTTTATTTGGAAATCCTGCTTTTAGGAAAGTATTGATCCACATTTAGGTCAGTTTGAGAATGTTGTTTTTTAAATGTAAATAATGTGTATAAAAGCAAATTGGTCTAACTCTAGCTCTTCTGATACAATTTTAATTAGCTAATAAAGCATAGGAGTTTAAAAACTGACCTTTCTGAAGTCAATGCAACTAGATTTAATTAAAAATGAAGGTAAGGAACCCTAGAAACAAGAAAGTAGGATTTATAGTTCATAGTCAATATCTGTTTTCCTTTATCTTTATTTCATCATTGTTCCTAATTGTGCCTTCTGGAGACTCTAGAAAATAATGGTGTTACTAATGATAGCCAGCCCCTCTTGAGATCAGTTTTGTGCCAGGCACTCTTGTAGTGTTCGTTTTGTTTATTTAATCATCACAACAACCTTTTGAGACAGGTATGATTTTGAGACAGGTTTATGATTTCTGTTTGTTATTAATTAGGAAACTAAAGCACAGAGAAGCTAATTAGCTTAACCAAGGGCACATCTCTTCGTCAACCCTTGAAGTCTTGAAGTATTTTTCTCTTCTGTAGTCTTAGAGTTTCTATGTCTTTGATTCCTTGTAGGACAAAGTGTCTAGACTCCTTCCTATCCTCGTTCACCTCTGGGTTAGCTATGGTTTGTCAGTGCCCTTGAATGTATTACGGTCAAAATGTAAAAGTACCTTTTATGGTACCTTCTATAAACTTTGTAAACAGAGAACATTGGGATGTTTTAATGGCCTTTTTACTGGATGCTGTGGTTCTAATGGTGGTCTAAGGATTATATGAATTTTTGTTTTAGTAATTTTATTTTTTGGTGGTGAACCTACTTTCACATAAGGCAGTTGACTCAGATTGAGTTCTTCTTCAAGTAAAACTTGAAGGTTCCTTATCTACACAAAATGCAAGCAAGACTTTTCCAGTTTCTGTGCAATTTGTTTTTAAAGAAATGTGTAGGAATTCACTTGTATTTGTTTGATTTTTTAGAAATTATTTCCTTTTACCTTACTCTTCCCGGCTGGTATCATGACATCTAATAAATCATAACAGTAGTAATTATATGTACTTAGAACAGAGATGCAGACTCTCCAGGAAAGCATATGCATGAGTATGTGAGTATCTCCTGTGTGTGTCCCCTTACTTGGACTTTCCCAGCCTCTGCCTGTCTTTCCATTTGGCTTAAGTGGATGACAGGGTGATATCAATGTTTTTTCTACTCTTTGAACCTATTGTCTTAAGAAGAAGCTTGGAGCTATGTTACAGCATTCTTTGTTAAAACCTGACAGACTCAGGTGCCTGCATGGCTCAGTTGGTTAACCATCTGCCTTCCGCTCAGGTCATGATCTCAGGGTCCTGGGGTCAAGCCCTGCATTAGGCTTTCTGCTCAGTGGGGAGCCAGCTTCTCCCACCTCCTCTGTCTACCACTCTTTTCCTACTTGTGCATGTTCTCACTCTCTCTGTCAAATAAATAAATTAAAATAAAAGAACTTGACAGACTCTTAAATCACCTAACTTTGATGAGCCACAATGATCCTGCCTAGTCAGATATATTATCCCTAAATCACCATGTCATTCTGTGACCTGCTTGCACCTGTAAAGTTTTTCCCTAAATAGTGAGATTCCTAATCATTTGCTTAGGAATGAAAGTAGCAGAGAGCTAGTAAGAAGAAGCATTTACCAGGGGAATTATAGACCATTTCTATTGCATGTGAGGAAAATATACAGCTCTAATGGTAGTAGATATAGCTGGGGCAGAATGGGAGACAAAAAGCACTTCTTGTTTGTTTTAAGGAAAGGTCAGATTTAGATATACCAATGAAGAAAGAATTTTCTACCATCTCTTAAAACCAGACGAAAGGTAAAATTACGTTCATATATCTGATAGCCCTAAAATTTCAAGAAGAATCCAATACACTTATGTATCTGGAGTCAATCATCAATCAGTATACCATTTAGTGGAAAACAATTTTCTGTATTTGTCAACATGATCAATAATTAGCATATATCTGCAGGTGTGTTCAATAAATATGTCATAATTTTACTCACATTGGCTTGTGCTTTTTACACTAATGTGTAACTGCCATGAAGTGATTAACGTTTATTATTACTCTCTCTTTGAGACTGCTTTGACATTCTTTAGCTACCTTTAATCCATTAAGTTTACTGATTATAGTTCTTAGTTCCCAAAGGTATTAAAATGAATCATATTTGATGAAAATTTGAGAGCATTTTGGAGAAAATTATAAGATTACTCATTGCTTTCCAGTATCAACATTCAGCCTAAAATGTTGCAGTGATACTGCAGACAAAACTGGCATGTTAAAATTCACACATACACATAAATAAGTAAATTATAGGCGCTCTTGTTTTTTTGTGTTTTTTTAAAGATTTTATTTATTTATTTGACGGAGAGAGAGGGAGAGGGAGAAGCAGACTCCTGGTCGAGCAGGGAGCCTGATGTGGGATTCGATCTGAGGACCCTGGGACCATGACCTGAGCTGAAGGCAGCTGCTTAATACACTGAGCCACCCAGGTGCCCCTATAGTGCTGCTTGAAGGCAATTTCTTACACGCCATGGTTTAAAACATGATAGTATAATACATGGCATCCACAATTCATTATTGAACACTTACAAGTGATTTATTAATGAAAGGCTTTTCCCAAAAACTTCATCCATCTTTCTTCAGCACAGAACAGAACAGATTCATAGTTCTGTTTTATAAACAACATATATTTTTAAGAGTCATGTTAGTTTCTATAAATATTTAAAGTATTTTCACAGTATCAAAAGTACAAAATGAAAACAGTTCTAATTTGGTTTCCTTTCATAGGAGTTTGTTTTTCCCATCATGGCAGTGTGAATACGACTCCATTTTTATTCTTAATGTTCTGAAGAATCCCAAGTACATTGCATTTTTTTTTTTCCTAGTAAGATATTTAGCAACTTTTTTCTTTTTTTAAGATTTTATTTATTCATTTTCCAGGGAGAGAGAGCATAAGTGGGATGGGGCTGGGGGAACAGTGGGGAGAAGGAGAAACAGGCTCCCTGCCAAGCAAGGAGCCCAATGCTCCCTCCCAGGACCCAGGGATCATGACCTGAGCTGAAGGCAGATGCTTAATCATCTGAGCCACCCAGGTGCCCCAATATTTAACAACTTCAGTACCATTTTTCCTTTTTGGATAACTTAATTGACCATGTTGGGGATGGAGGAAAGATTTATCTCGAAAGTTACTTAATCAGAAAAACATACTGCTTTTGGTTTTTTAACTTCTGACTACTGACTGACATTAATCTTATTGGTTTGCAGTCAGTTGCTCTTCCCCTGTCCCACTGACTTGTCTCTCCCTTTTTCCCATTTTGGCTTCGCAGTGAATAAAATCGAACATGTCTGACTGTTTTACTTAACATACATACCTTGACATTTATGTTTAACAGATCTCTTGGAGAAAAGAATCTCTAAATAAGACTGTCTTTGCTTTATGTATGAAAATTATACTTGTGCTTGTCAAGCTTTAAGAATTAGTGTATGTAGTTATCTCACAATTAAATGTAGTTTTTTCCTGAAAACAAAAAAAACCAAACCTGTGTATTGTTTAGTTTTTAACCTGTATTATTACACAGAAAAATGAGACTTATGTACACCTGAGCAGTTGGTTCTAAGCTTCATTTCAATTTTAAATGAAAAATGAATTTTTTAAAAAATCTCATTTTGTTTCATGAAACCTTGAACACACTTTACCTAGAATTTAGGGCTTATTTATAATCATAAAGGAATAATAAACTTTCCAATAAGATGAGTGTTTAGGGAAATGTGAATGAAACCAGCCACCTGGAGAATGTCCAAATATTACAAAACATATTTTGAAAATATCAAGTGGGCCTTAGGGTGGAATTCCATAAATAGTCAGAAAAGCCAGATGTCTCTGATCATCAAATAGTCTGTGGAAGTGTGCCAAGGTGTCCTAAGCTTTCCTCATCTGGGTTTTTTTTTTTTTTAATAACCTATTTAATATGAAAATGAGGTCCAAAAATTTAAACTATTTTTGCCAAATCCAGTTTGTCTTTATTAACTCTGATTGTTCAGATCCTAAAATAATGAAGAATCTGATTTCAAAATATTTTAAAGACCCTCAATTCTCTTCCCTAGTCAGCTCAACTCAGCAAACATGTATTATGTACCTGCTATGAACAAGGTGTTAGGCTTGTTTCTAAGGGATATAAAAGTACAGAAATCATACTGTTCACCTCAAATTATTAGGAACTGTTCTAACAAAATAGTTTCATGTAGTATGTTTTATAGAGTTTTCTAAATGAATACCTAAGAATACTGTATTTTTAGCATATAAATCAAGAAATATTTTAAGAATTTTTATTCACTGACAATCTCTAGAAGAGTATAGGAAAATTGTCACAGGTTATACTTCTCTTTGACAAAGTAATATTATGATCTGGCATAAGAGGAGATAAAATAACAGATAATGCAAGGATATGAGTAAGTGATAATTATATTATCTAAGAGTTCAAAGAAAATCAAGTTAAGAAATCAGTAGTCACTGCATTTATTTGGGTACTTCCTTTGGACTGGAAGACTTTATTCCGGGTGTACTATTCATTTCTCTGGGGAACTTTCCTTCCTTCCCCCTCCACCCCGATACACATAAAGGCAAAGTTTAGCCCCACTGACATGTACATGCTCACAAGTTTCATTGTTGTTCTGTGTGTGTATGTGAGAGGGTGGTCGAATCCATGTAGTAAAAGTACTTTGTAATAAAAATCTTAGGTCAGAAATTTAAGTTGTCATCCCACTTTTTGGGCTGGGCTAAAATTCCATTATTTGCTGCCAAATTTGGGAACTAGTTAAATTTAATTATACAGTATTTAGTGAGTTGTGTCTGAATTTCCTGTTAAATTATATTACTCTTTAGAGGAAAGACTTTGTCTTAGCATTAAGCTTTCTTACTGAGCTCCAAGTTCTCCTTTATGCTGTACTTCCCGTAGAAGCTGTCTACTACACAAACATCAGCGCTCTTCCATCCAATGCAGGGAACTGTATGGGAGTCTTCAGTAGTTCTCTTCTGTTCACAAAAAACATTTCTTGGTAACAGCAAAAATTCTGTCTTCCAGCCTGGACTCCTTTCCTTCCACTGCCAAAATTCTTTTCATGAGGAGGCTCTGCATTTTCTGTGTGGTTGCTGCTGTTGTATTTTCTACCAGAATGTTCCTTTCCCTCTTTTTCTAATGGGTGAATTCCTTCTTGTCATGTAGGGTTCTAATGTAACTGTTAGCTCTTCTGTGTCTTTCCTTGCCCCACTGTCAGAGTATTTTATTCCGTGATGTGTGTTCCCATATTTATTATAGCATGTTGTAGATAGTTTATCAGCCAGAATCCAGTCAGGGACAGCAAATACACTAGTTATTTCAACAGTGATACTTTAAAAAAAAAAAAAGATTTATTTATTTATTTGACAGATTACAAGTAGGCAGAGAGGCAGGCAGAGAGAGAGGAAGGGAAGCAGGCTCCCTGCTGAGCAGAAAGCCCAATGTGGGGCTTGATCCCAGGACTCTGGGATCATGACCTGAGCTGAAGGCAGAGGTTTATACACTGAGCCACCCAGGTTCCCCTACTATGAGCTTTTTATTTTTTTTATATATTTTTAAAGATTTTATTTATTTATTTGATACACAGAGAGAAATCACAAGTAGGCAGAGAGAGAGGGGGAAGCAGGCTCCCCACTGAGCAGAGAGCCTGAAGTGGGACTCCATCCCAGGACCCCAAGATCACGACCTCTGCTGACGGCAGAGGCTTAACCCACTGAGCCACCCAGGCACCCCTACTATGAGCTTTTTGATGTTGGTATTGTATCTTGTTTATCTGCTACTCCCACACCCTGAAGTTTCTCAATCTAAATATTTTCATAACGCATTTGATAGTAATACCTAATCTTACCTGTTGATATAGTATACATGTTGCTGGAGAAATACTGATTCTGAATGGGCATCTGTTTGGGAAAGTTAGATTTAACCCAACTGCTTTTTTTAAAAAAGAGATTTTATTTATTTATTTATTTGATGGAGAGAGACACAGCGAGAGAGGGAACACAAGCAGGGGGAGTGAGAGAGGGAGGAGCAGGCTTTCTGTCCAGCAGGGAGTGTGTGGGTGGGGCTCCAGAACAATGGGATCATGACCTGAGCCGAAGGCAGACACTTAAGGACTGAGCCACCCAGGTGCCCCCCAACTGCCTTTTTGAAAACCTGGAAAAATGCTTTATTAGACAAGGCATCTGGCCCAATGGTTTAGATAAGGGATCTGGATTGCAAGGGCATATATAATGGCCTGTATATTATATATAACGTCTTTTGTAGGTGTTAGTAAAGATTCAATGAAATAAAGACAGACTGTTGACTGACTTGCTGTTGTTCTATTATTTTTCAGGCGGATAATCTTGTCATGGCTAGTTTTGTGGTTTTGGTTTTTTTTTTTCTTTTTTTAACATGTGAGACTTTTTAAAGAGGTAATGAACTTATGAGCTCTTTGTAGTTCCTGTGTGCATAGAGGTATTCTGGTTTATTGGAGTTTTGCAAATGAAAATGGAAGCTCTTTTGTTAGAGCCTTTGAGAAAGAAAACAGAAGATATTTCCAATTCCCTGTAGCTATGGTGCTGTAGCAGGTTATGACTCAGGAATTAATTTTCATGTCGGTTTATAGTAAAGGGAGTTGAGCAGTTTGAAGGGTATATATTTCATTCAACTTCTGAGAGGCAAATTCCACTAAAATTATAGAAAGAGGAATAACTTGGAGTTTCTACTAAAATGTAGAAAGAGGAGTAATTTGGGGTTTCATTAGTCTGATCTTTCTAACTGAAAACTAGGAGGTAAGGCTCTATACTTCCTTTGACAGGATTCAGATGGTAACTCCCTGCCAGATTTATTTCTGTCAGTATTACGTATTGCTCCTGGTGCTTTTCCCTCAAGTTAGTATACTTCTGGTTTTCTGTGCTATGGGCAGGGACATGCCAATATGAAGATAAGAACTTGGCAGGTAATTGTGTATAAAAATACATTCAAAGTCTAGAAAATATTTAAGAGAACTTGAATTACTTGAATTCCTTTGAGAAGACTGGAACTGCTCTGAGAATGTAATCTTTTGAGATAGAATCATTCCTGAGTTCATTCCAGATAAAGAAAATAGTAGAACTGGGGTCCCTGGGTGGCTCAGTAGGTTGAGCGGCTGACTCTTGGTCAATATCAGGTCATGATCTCGTGGGTCGTGGGCTCTGCACTCAGCGTGGAGTCTGCCTGGGATTCTC
Organism: Mellivora capensis; assembly: GCA_004024625.1. Classification (NCBI taxonomy): domain Eukaryota; kingdom Metazoa; phylum Chordata; class Mammalia; order Carnivora; family Mustelidae; genus Mellivora; species Mellivora capensis. Next base: position 67,591 of record PISX010009450.1, read on the forward strand.
TCCCTCTGCCTCTCTTCCCACTCATGCACCTGCACTCATTCACTGTCTCAAAAAAATAGATCTTTTAAAAAAGAAAAAATAGAATTGTAACCATTTTTTAAAAAAATGTTTCTGTTTTCGGATGCCAGAATAGTAAAAATTTACAATTTAAATCTTGTAGGGTCAGTTAAATTTCAAATTATCCTTAATAATGCTAAGGAATTCTTTCTTTAAATTATCTTCTGCTTCACTCAACATGCATGGATTTTTCTGATATTCTTAACTATGCTCCACTAGACAGGGGCTGCAGAAGATAGAGATGCCAGAGGTTCCTGACCTGAAGGTACTAAGAACTGCTTTCAGGGGAAGAAATTAAAAACGAATGGGAACTAAGTAATACTGATGAAGTAAATAATACTAGTTGAGGACAGTAGAAAAAATTGTGTAAGAGCAATCACATTCATTGCCAGTATCAGTTATCAACAAAATTGCCAGATATTTTAAGAGGAGGGTCTCTTGTGGGCTGTGGTAAAGTTGAATCATAGCCAATTTACCATTTCAAAAACAAAATGGCTTTGTAGAACAAATTGTTTTTTCCTTTTGCATATAACCCAAAACTCTATTGGTTTGGTTGAAAGAAATCCAGTGTAGCGAACTATCTTCTGCCCAGTGCTTTACTTTAAATCTTTGTCTACATGAGGTAAACAGTAATAGTAACTCAAAGGAAAAAATCGTAGAAGTGTGGGCCATGCAGCGACATCCTCTTTCTGCCTGTATAGTTTAAAAAAGAAAAGCCTGCAGGTAAATGCCATTTTCGTTTTTCTGTCTTTCCTGTTCCTCCTTCTTTGCCTCTTTGACTGGTCTAGTAAGTGGTTTCTTTCCCGGGGAGTTTTCTGTTTCCTCCCACTTAGTTGCCTACTCTTAACCTGTACTCTGACATGAGCCCACACGTGTTTCTGTCATTGCACATCTGCCACCACTAATAACAATAATGATGTCTTGGGCTGCGGTAGCCAGTTACCATAGCCCGGATGGCTCAAGCTAACTTGATTTCGCACCAGACATTTCTTTCCAGAGGCTGGAGATCCGAGCTCAGGGTGCCAGCACGGTCGGGATTCTGGCGCGAGCCTTCTTCCTGGTTTGCAGAGGGCCGTCTTCACGTGGTGGAAAGAGCTAGCTGGCTCTTTGGCTTCTGCCTACAAGGGCACTAATTGTAGTCAGGAGACTGCTAGCTACTGTTTCCTTCCATTTTATAGATAAGGGAATTGGAGAATTTGAACTGTTTTCTCTTCCAACAAGAGGTAGAAGTGATATTTAAATAAGTTCCTTTTACTGTGGAGCCCCAGCTTTTACCAATGACTCTGTGCTGCTTTCCTCATTAAACTGGGAGTCTCTTGAAAGCAGGAATTGTGTCTTTCATTAATAATTGGTCAAGTGAGTGCTTGAAGAAGAAGATGAGCAAAGGTGTGAATATTATAAAAGTATTTAGCTTACATAGCCAAAGCTAACACATTCTTGTCAGAAGAAAAGCATCGATGCCATCTTCCGCCTGATGACAAAAGCTCATTGTTATATTCACTGCCTGACAGTACTCATGTCAGGCAACAAGTAATCATTAGGTGCTCAGAATAGCTGGTCACTGTTATTCAAGGTACTTGAGAGTGCATTTTAGTTTAGTTTTCAACAATGTATTTTAAATGTCAGGCTCATTGACTGCTCTGAAGGAGACACGTTTTATGTAAGTGTGGAATTAGAGCTAGATGTTGGGAAACCATCCTGATGTTGTCATTTATTAATATTCCTCTTTTTGACTTTTAACGGCTTCACTTGAGTACTCTCAGGTCAGTAAGGAAGTGATTCTCTGTTATATCACTTGAAGGGTAACCCAGAGATAGAGATCCTGCATCTGTCAGAGGCTCTCTGAATCCCCAGGAGAGATCTTGGGACCATGAATACAACCAGAGTGTGATTACCCATGGAGTGCAGGGCATTGTGGGAGGCTCTTGGAGATGCAGGGATGACTAGGACTCTCTAGGAATGGTAGTCTCCCTCTGGCCGTTGTGGGGATGCCTGGGAATTTCTGTCAGGAAGGGCATGGTTTTCTTCAGGTTGCCTTGTAGGCTTCTCCTTGCCTAAGATGGATTTGTAACATGTCTAGAGGGATGCCAGGCACTTTATGTGAATTGTTTTTTAAACATTTCATGTTAAACTTATGGGATGAATATTATTGCCTTTATCATATAGATGAGGAAACTGAGGCCTAGAGGGGTTGGTAACTTGCCCACATTCATATATTTACAAGGGATGCCGCTGGAATTCATACCCAAAGCCAGCGCTCTTAACCACTCTGCTATTCCACCTTTCTATCTAACCCAAGCAACGTGGGAAAATAGAACTGCCAGGGTCATTACAAGGTCATCTAACATCATTTGATCATTTCAAGGGTGCAGTGAGGGATACAAGATACCCTTCCCGTTTCACGGTTGAAGAAACTGACCGTGAGGGGTTGCAAGACCAAAGTTGTAGTCTTCTTACTAACGGGCAGTACTGCGTTGTGAGTAAACCGGTCCAATTCTCCTTGTCCAGCTCCCCAATAGCAATAAACAGGAACGATATAGTGTGCAGGAACCGAGATCTGGAGTTTATTATATTTTTCTTCAGTGCATTTTTCCTTCCCCTTGTTGTGTGGGACATGGATGATTTTCTTGGCCCTGTATATACGTAACTGCTTATCTGCTTTGAGATGTAATCGAAGTGCAGTGATTCATGGGCTGAGACTGGACACTGTTGTGCTGTCACCTAAGTCCTTCCACATCTTTCACCAAAAATGCTAGTAATTAAACTGCTGGTGGCAACAGAGAAGACGCAGTTGTGCCAGGTGTCTGCTGTAGTTTCCCCCAGCACTCAGGTGGCAGGGGTCTAAGAGTTTCCAGGGATTTCAAACAGTGGCCTTTGAAGGCATGTTTTGTACATCTGTCCTTCTCTGGGGAGCTTTGCTCTTCCCATGGGATCTGGAGGCGAGTCAGGGCTCTCCATTCGTGAGAAGCTGTCAGGAAACCTGTCCCTGCCTGTTTCCTGAAAGTAATGCTGCTTTCCAGCGGCAAGGGCCCCAGGACATTACCATGTCATTGACACTTTTTTTTTCCCCTTTGCAGCCCTCTGGTTATCACCCGATGGGAATGCAAAAGACTTTATTTTCTCTCTCAGTGTATTTTCCATTTTTCAAGACTTAGCTGAAGTACCTCCTGTGGGAATACCTCCGAGACTGACTCATTCCCATCCCCTCCCTCCTGCCTCTTCAGAATGGCTCCTTTGCTCTGGCCAACCACACAGGAAGGTGCACTCCCTCCGTGGCCTTTCAAGCCAAGTTCTCCACAGTAGGATGTTGGTGTGTTTTGTTTGGTATCATGGCAGTATCTGGTTTGATTCCAGGAATGGGAATCTTCTTCTTTTTTTTAATTGCATGTTTATTTTTTCCTGGTTATGAATTTAATGATGTTCATTGTGTAACATTTTTAAAAGAGATAGAAACACAGTATGTGAAATCACCCATCAATTCACCACTGTAGATAACCAGAGTTCATATCTTGGGCCATTTGCTTTTACTCTCAGGTGTGAGAGGCAGTGTGTGTTCGTTCTGTCCTTGGGCGTCCGATGTTTTATCATTTTGGACATCTGATGTTTTATCTTCTGGTAGCACTATGGCAGTCCCTTAAATCTTTCCTGTTCTTTGTCAGAAGCCCCATTTTGGATGCCTGGTGTCCTATCACATGGTGACAGCAGTGGCGCTTTTCCTTAGTAATTCCACAAACACTGTTTGTTTCTTCTTGAAACCGCTTACATGATAACTTGAAGGGAAAGCAGTATCATGACACAAAGGATTGGAGGCAAAATTAGTTTTGCAGTGCACCTTGGAAATTATCTAGTCCAGTGACTACAAATTCAATTGTGCTTGAAAGTATCTGGGGAATTTGTTAAACTGCTGTCATCCTGGGCCAACTAAAACAGTCTTGGGGCTAGAGCCTGGGATTAGTAAGTTCCCTAGGAGGCTTCTGTGGGCAGCACAGCACCATTCAGTGGACTAGAATTTGGGAGCCAGTTCAATGATTTATTCATCAACTATCTGTTGAGAGCTTCCTGGGAGCCCTGCATGTACCCCCCCAGTCTCCTCCCCCAGCCCTGCTAGGCTTTGGGAACACAATGATGACCAGGGTAGACATGATACTCTCGGGGTATGTATTTGACTAAGGAAGACAATGAAATACCAAGTAAGCAAAAATAATCATTATATCATAGTAAGTAGTTTAAAAGTAAGGCACGGACAGAGAGTAATTTTAGATCCAATGGTCAGGGGTATCTTCTCAGAGAAAGGCACAAAGTCTCAGGGGTCGTAGAGTAGGAAAGAACCACTCACAGAAAGCATGTGGGAAAGTGGCGCCTGGGTGGCTCAGTGGGTTAAAGCCGCTGCCTTTGGCTCAGGTTATGATCCCAGGGTCTTGGGATTGAGCCCCGCATGGGGAAGCAGCGGGGAGCCTGCTTCCCTCCCTCCACCTCTGTCTGCCTCTCTGCCTACTTGTGATCTCTGTCTGTCAAATGAATAAATAAAATCTTAAAAAAAAAAAAAAAAAAAGAAAGAAAGAAAGCGTGTGGGAAAGAGTCCCTAGGTGGAGGCATGCTACACACAGACCCTGATGTGAGCAAACGCTTGAATGTTTTCCGGAATGGAAGAGCAGTATGTCTGCAGCGCAGTGAGAGAACGGAGACTGCAGAGGTGGGTTCAAGGTTGTTTTGACTTGTTACCCAAGAACCCCTGCTAGTAACTGGTGGAATGAAGGCCGGAACCTACTTTGTGGATTCCGTGTCCCCTCAGTCTCTATCTTCTTTGCAGCCAATTTAGTCTGTTTAGGCCGCTCTTGCACAATGCTATAGACCAGGGGGCTTAAATAACAAATTTATTGTCTCACATTTCTGAAGGCTAAAAGTCCAAAGTCAAAGTTTCAGCAGGGTTGGTTTCTGCCGGGGCCTCAGGTATCTCCTTGCAGATGGCCATGTTCTTGCTGTGTCCTCACATGGTCTTAACTGTCCTTGGGCATCCTTGGTGTCTCTGGATACATACAGATTTCCTTTTTTTAAGATTCCCTGATTATCTCATTTCAACCTAATCTGCTCTTCTAAGGCCTTGTCTTTAAAGACAGTCACATCCTGAGGCCCTAGAGATGGGGGCTTCAACATAGGAATTTTGGGCAGGCCATAGTTCAGCCCATAAGGGCTGCCTTCATGTAGGTGACAAATTCCCCCATTTGTCATGGGAGTCAGTCTAACAAAGGAAAGCACCGCTTTGTCACCTAGGGAGGGTGTACTAAGATAGTACAGCCAAGAGGGGAGTCTGTACTATGATAGTAAAATAATGAGTTGAGTTTTTTAAATTGAAATGCCCTCGACAAAAGACTGGCTTAATGTCCCTACAACCTCTGTTACAGTTGGAGGGGGTAGGAAGCGGTATGGAATTGGCTTATGACATTTTTGCTCTATTAGCTGGGACTTTCTGCAGTTTCAGAACCTTTCCTTTCCAGAAAATTCTGTATCTGCCAGGGTTTTTTGATCCAGCTAATAGAGAATCTACCCTAGCTGGTTTAGGTGAAATTTATAATGGGATATGAGCTGCTTTATAGACTCCTTGAAAGGACATAGAAACATGCTGTTAGTGACATTTCTAAGAACATTTTCTAGAAATACCCCCAGGGACTAGCCTGACAAGAGAATGGCTGCTGCTGCCACCTCCAGGGCCACATTGCCTCTGCTGTGACCCACACAGCACCCACACCTCTGTGTCACCTATGCCAGTGGAATGGATGTCCTGGGCTTCCACTCACAGAGTTCATTTCCAAATCATAACTCATATTCGAGTGGTAGGACCTGGTCTCATGGCTGCACCCAGGCTGCAAGGGGGGTTTAACAGAATGGGTAGCTGTCAAAGATAGCCCTTTCCTCTTAAAAAAAGGTGAGAAAGAACTATATTTTGGGAGCCCACAAATGAAATTATGACAGATGTTCTCTTCAATCCACTCACATTTGACATCTCCCAGTCCTACCCTGGCAGAATGATAACACATGAGCAGGGACTGTGCTCATTGTCTGTTACATCTTGGAGAGGGTGCAAGTAAGACACACAGATCATAAAGTAGGAGATGAAGCATGGAGAAATCTTAAGAGTCCCACAAGTAACTGCCCTTTCCTTTCATAATTTCATTACATGAGGCAGAGGGATGGCAGAAGGCTGCGAAAGAAAGGCTGGCACGTAGCAAGTGCAGACCCAGCATTCAGGATCCCCTGGGCTCTGTCTCGGGGCTCATCTTGAACCATAGCTGTGATCTTCAGGAGGGTCTTTTCTGGTTGGGTCACAGTGGAAGGTATTGTAGATGTCTTTACCTATGTGGTTTATTTGAAACTGGGGAATTCCGTGTGCTCTGTGTCCTTTAGGTAGACTCTAATAATTCTCCCACACGTGACTGCTCCATCTTTGGACGGGGAGGGGGGGGTCAACTGTGTGCAGATGGCGCAGCCACACCTGAGCGTAACGCATGATGTCAAGGCAGGAGAGCTATGGTACCATCAGGAAGGACAGCTAAGATCAGAGTATATACTTCCCTTTATGCATGCATTTACAAAGAATTGTTTAAAGTCGACCCTCAGACATCAGTCATGGTGTCATTTCTGGCACTGAAGATACAAGAGAGGTAAGGATGGATTTAGTGCACCTTGCTGGTCACTACACTATTTTCCTTAAGAAGTGCTGTGTGAAGCACCATCTAAATAGACACGTCGACACCTGTCCTCACTTTAAATAAAATACAAGATTTAAGAATTAGCCTTGTTTTTACTAGAGGCAAGAGAGTTCCTTCAGAATGTCTTTTTTTTTTTTTAAAGGATTTTATTTATTTATTTGACAGAGATTAAAAGTAGGCAAGAGAGGCAGGCAGGGAGAGAGAGGAGGAAGCAGGCTCTCCGGGGAGCAGAGAGCCCGGTGTGGGGCTCAACCCCAGGACCCTGGGATCATGACCTGAGCTGAAGGCAGAGGCTTAACCCACTGAGCCACCCAGGTTCCCAGTCTTTTTTTTTTTTTTTTAATTCATTGTTTTTGCACCACACCCAGTGCTCCATGCAATATGTGCCCTCCTTAATACCCACCACCTGGCTCCCCTAACCTCCCATCCCCCGCCCCTTCAAAACCCTCAGGTTGTTTTTCAGAGTCCATAGTCTCTCATGGTTCACCTCCCCTTCCCATTTCCCTCAACTCCCTTCTCCTCTCCATCTTCCCATGTCCTCCATGTTATTTGTTATGCTCCACAAATAAGTGAAACCATATGATAATTGACTCTCTCTGCTTGATTTTTTTCACTCAGCATAATCTCTTCCAGTCCCGTCCATGTTGCTACAAAAGTTGGGTATTCATCCTTTCTGAAAAAGAAAGGATGAATATACACTATGGAGGCATACTACTCCATAGTGTATATGGACCACATCTTCCTTCATTCGTCCGTTGAAGGGCATCTTGGTTCTTTCCACAGTTTGGCGACCGTGGCCATTGCTGCTATAAACATTGGGGTACAGATGGCCCTTCTTTTCACCACATCTGTATCTTTGGGGTAAATACCCAGTAGTGCAATTGCAGGGTCATAAGGAAGCTCTATTTTTAATTTCTTAAGGTATTTCCACACTGTTCTCCAAAGTGGCTGCACCAACTTGCATTCCCACCAACAGTGTAAGAGGGTTCCCCTTTCTCCACATCCTCTCCAACACACGTTGTTTCCTGTCTTGCTGATTTTGGCCATTCTAACTGGTGTGAGGTGGTATCTCAATGTGGTTTTAATTTGAATCTCCCTGATGGCTAGTGATGATGAACATTTTTT
>PISX010009451.1:0-75713 GCA_004024625.1 Mellivora capensis
TCTCTCTGCCTACCTCTCTGCCTCCTTGTGATCTCTGTCTGGCAAAGAAATAAATAAAATCTTTTAAAAAAATCTAAACACAAATCTTTCTTAGGTATATGCACTGCAGTCTATGACTTGTCTTTTTTTTTTTTTTGAGATATTTATTTATTTGACAGAGAGAGATCACAAGTAGGCAGAGAGGCAGGCAGAGAGAGAGGGGAAGAAGGCTCCCTGCTGTCCAGAGAGCCCCATGTGGGGCTTGATCCGAGGACCCTGAGATCATGACCTGAGTCGAAGGCAGAGGCTTAATCCACTCAGCCAGCCAGGCACCCTTATGACTTGTCTTTTCATTCTCTTAACAGTGTCTTAGGAAGAGTTCAAGATGGGGCACCTGGGTGGCTCAGTTAGTTGGGCATCTGCCTTCAGCTCAGGTCATGTTCCCAGGGTCCTGGGATCAAGCCTCGCATTGGGGTCCCTGCTCAATGGGGAGTCTGCTCCCTCTCCCACTGAGCCTCCTACTCGTGTTCTCGCACGCTCTGTTCTCTCTCAAATAAATAAGTAAATAATCCTTTTTTTAAGAAGCACAAGATTTTGATTTTAAGAAGTCTAATTAATTGGGGGAGACTGGGTGGTTTCGTGGTCATTTGGCTCAGGTCATTATCCCAGAGTCCTGGGATCAAGGCCTGCATCAGTCTCCGTGTTCAGTGGGGAGCCTGCTTCTCCCTCTCCCTCTGCCCTTGCTTGTGTTCTCTCTCTTGCTCACTCTCAAATAAATATAATAAAATCTTAAAAAATAGAAGTTTAATCAATTTTTAATTTTATAGATTATGCTTTGGTGTCATGTCTAAGAAAACTTTGCTTAACAGAAGGTCACAAAGGTTTTCTTCTATGAATTCTTCCAGATATTTTATAGTTTTTTTTTTAAGATTTGTTTATTTGAGAGAGAGAGAGCATGAAAGGGGAGAAGTCGGAGGGAGAAGCAGACTCTCCGCTGAACAGGGAGCCCAATGTGGGACTCAATCCTGGGACTCCAGGATCATGACCTGAGGCAAAGGCAGTTGTTTAACCAACTGAGCCACCCAGGCACCCTATATATTTGGTTTTACATTTAGGTTTATGATTCATCTTAAGTCAATTTTATATAGGCTAAAAGGTATTAATCCAAATTTATTTGTATGTGTGTATCCAGTTGTTCAAGCTCCCTTTGTTGAAAACACTATTTTTGCTCTACCAAATTGCCTTTGCATCTACCTTTGTACAAAATCAGTCATGCATTGTATTCGTTAACTGGGACTGCCTAACAAAGTACCATAAACCTGTGGCTTTAAACAATCTAAATTTATTCTGTCACAGTTCTGAAGTCTGAAATCAAGGTATTGATAGGCAACACTTCCTTCGGAGGCTGTAGGGGAGAATCCTTTCTTGTTTCTTCTGGCTTTTGGTGACTCCAGACATTCTTTGGTTTGTGGCAGCATAACTTTTATCTCTGCCTCTATGTTTACCTAGCCTTCTCCTCAGATAGCTCTCGAATATCTTCCCCTCTTCGTTTTTCCTTCTATTTTTAAATTGAAGTATAGTTGAGAGGCGCCTGGGTAGCTCAGTCAGTTAAGCATCTGCTTCAGCTCAGGTCATGATCCCAGGGTCCTGGGGTTGAGTCCTGCATTGGGCTCCTTGCTCAGTGGGATCCTGCTTCTCCCTCTGCCTGAGGCTGTCCCTGCTTGTGCTTTCTCTCTCTCTCTCTCTGTGTCAAATAAATAAATAAATAAATAAAGTCATAAATAATTAAATAATAAAGAATAAATAAAGTCTTAAAAAAATTGAAGTATAGTTGATATGCAATATTATCAGTTTCAGGTGTGCAACATAGTGATTTAACATTTATATATATTATGAAATGTTTATCATAAGTGTAGTTATCTTTTGTCACTATGCAAAAATATTTTGATATTATTGATCATATTATCTGTGTTGTACTTTACATTCCCATGACTTATTTGTAACCGAAAGTTTGTACCTCTTCATCCCCTCAGCTGTTTTTCCCATCTCTGTCCCCCTCCTCCCACAACCACAACCAATTTGTTCTGTATTTATGAGTCTGTTTTTATCTTGTTTTTTTATAGATTCCACATAAGACATCATATATTATTATTATTAGTGCTTCCTAGACATTTTCTATTAATATCCAGACTTTTAAAAATATAAATGGGATTTGTAGCTCACTGTTTTTATTTAACAGTATCTTTTGGATATCTTCCCATATCAGTGCATAAAGATCTACTCCATTCCTTTTAAATGGCTGTATAGTATTCCAATCTGTGAATATACTATAAATATTTAGTCTTTTATTGGCAGGTATTTGATATACAGTGGTGAAGTAAATGTTCTTTTATATGTACCCAAATTGAGTATGTGGTAACATAAATTCTGAGAAGTGGAACTGTTAGAGCTATTAAAATGTTTGCTAGATATAATCAATTACCCTTTGAAAAAGTTGTGTGAAGAACTTAACAGTGTTTCTTCTTCCTGTTTTCTCACCTTCTGGACAACACTGAGCATGATCAATCTTAATCTTTGTTCATTTGATAGATTTTAAAAAACAATATCTTCTTTTAATGTATATTTCTTCAATTATGAGTGAATTAGAGCATTTTGATATTTTTATTAGACATCTTACTTTCCTGTGAATTACATGCATTTTTTTTGCTTCCTTTTCTTTTTCAAGATTTTATTTATTTGAGAGAGAGAGAGTGAGCATGAGTAGGGGGAGAGGGGGACAAAGGGAGAGGGATAAGCATGCTCCCTGCTGAGCAGGGAGCCCTACTTGGGGCTTGATCCCAGGACCCTGGGATCCTGACCTGAGCCAAAGGCAGATGCTTAACTGAGCCAACAAGACACCTTTGCTGCTGCTGCTTCTTCTTCTTCTTCTTCTTCTTCTTCTTCTTCTTTTTAACATATTTGGAGGAGTTCTTTTAATGTAAAGGAAGTTAGTCCTTTGTCTTCCAGCAGATGGGTGCTTTTTCCCCCTCTCTCTCTCTCATAGTTAACTAGTTTGTAAATTACAGACCTTCAGATTGGGTAGTCCAATCTGCTTACTTTCTACATGAGGAAACTGAACTTCAGATAGTGTTAGTGTCTCTCTCTCTCTCTTTTTAAAAATTTTAAAAAAAAATTTTAGTGAGCATGTAGCTAGATGGTAGTGGACCTGAAACCAACATCAAGTCTCCTTACTTCCAGTTTGGTGCTTTGGTGCCTTTTCTAATATACCATGCTATTTTTAAGGCTTACTCCTTTCTCTCTTCCACAGTTGTTTTTTACCACTAGATCTTGCCACAACCAGCTGTTTCATGGTAAACTTATAATTTTACCAGCCTGGTATCAAAGTTAGAGAGGCTACAGGGTTGTATAGGAACCCAGGAGACTTCACAGGTATTGGATTGTTTCTAATGCATGAGTAACTAAACTAGTTTCTCAATATGGCAGTTGTGGTATTTTCATTTTTTTAAAAAAATGTGTTTTGTTTCATAGGTTCATGGGTGTGTGTGTACATCAAGGACAATTGCATGCGCTTACAGAGGTAAGACTTAAGCCCATTGAAGTGGCTTCTCTGCCTTAGTTTCAGCATTTTGGGTTCCATAGTGATTGTTGTTTGTATAATGCATTGATATTTATGCAAAAATAGCAGTGTTAACAGTGCTTTCTTCTCTTGCCTGGGGACAATGGCCGTATTTCTTAATATTCTTGGATTCCCTCATAATACTTCATGAGTACTCTGAGAATATGAGTGCTCAAATATTATATTGATTCTTGCTGCCTGGATGACCCCTTCCTAGGCTAAGGGATGGCATCACTTGGCTGTAGACTCTTTCATGGCAACAAACATAAACGTTTGGTGTCCTGATCTAGAATTCCACTGTCACTGCTGTCGTGTCCTGATTGGTCTTATTACTAAATGGAATTAGTTTATCTTTCTAGTCTCATTTCATTTTCAGCCTCTATGTGATAGTCACTACTTAGCCTCTGAAGACAGAGAAATCCTCTCTAGAACAAAGGCTTCCTAAATTCAGGTACTGAGCTGTCAGCTTCAGAATTTTTGCTTGGGTGCTTCTTAGAAACACAGGTCCCTGAAATCTAGGTTTAGTAGGTTTTCATCGGGCCCATATGCATTTTTAAAAGCTCCCCAGATTATTCAAATGAGCATCTATTTGAGAATCTATGTGCTAGAAAGTGTTCACAATTTTCCTTGGGAAGTAAGCACCATAATACAAAGTGAAGAAACTTAGGAAGGAAAACTGTTTTACAGAATTTGTGAATGTTCATTTCCTGCTGGCTTGGTGCCTCGTTTTAGTCCTTAATATCTGATGATGGAAGGTCCTATATGCCTCACTCTTTGTCTCTTTTCTCAGTTACTGAGGGCATCGGAATGTGGAATGTGTGTAGCTCTGTCCTGCCTCTTTTTTTTAAAAGATTTTATTTAAAAGATTTTATTTATTTATGTGAGAGAGAGAGAGAGAGAGAGAGATATCACAAGTGGGCAGGCAAAGAGAGAGGGGGGAAACAGGCTCCCTGCTGACCAGAAAGCCCTTTGCAGTTCAGAGAGAGCCTGATGTGGGGCTCCATCCCAGGACCCTGAGACCATGACCTGAGCCAAAGGCAGAGGCTTAACCCACCCAGCCACCCAGGCACCCTCTGTCCTGCCTCTTTTATGGAAGGTCGAAGAAGGCAGAATAATGAGGTAGTTAAGACCATGGCCTCTGACGTCTTGATTGCCTAGGTTTGAATTTCTCAGTGTCTCAGTGTTGTCGTCTATAGAATGGGAATAATAATAATAGTATCTGCCCCAGGGATTCTAGAGAGAGAAGAGGACCAGTGTCTGAGCCCTAGAGTATTTCAATTTTAAAAGCCAAAGGAGAAAGGCATTTTGAGAGGGAGTGGCTAGTGAGTTAGGAAAAAAAACAGGAGAGTTGTATTGGCCTGGAATGGAAAGGAAGGAGTTTCAAGGAGGGGGGAGTAAGTAATTATGGCAGATCTTTCTGAAAAAATGATGATTTCAGAGGGATTTTGTAAAATGCTTATTTGGCACTGTGCCTGGCATGTAGTAATTCATTAATACATTTTAACTATTACAGCTTTTGTTATTAACATTGACTTGTCCTTCGTGAATTCCTTGAATTGTCAATATTTTTCATTTGGTATTTAATACTGCTTTTCAGTACTGCTGTTAATGTTATTAAAAATTTTAAGAACTTTTTATTGAAGTATGACATAAAAAAAGCACACATATGATACGTGTACAGCTCACTAAATTTTTACAAATGAACACACCCATAACCAGCATTCCAGATCAAAAAAACATTTTCTATGTATTTCTTTTCTCAGAAGTGAGTCTATAAATTCTTCAAAGACAAAACTGTCTCCTCTCAAGCCTTTTTTTTTTTCTGATTTTTTTTTAAGATTTTATTTATTTGCCAGAGATAGAATATACACAAGCAGGCAGAGAGGAAGGCAGAGGCAGCGAGAGAAACAGGCTTCCTGCCGAGCAAGGAGCCCGATGCGGGACTCGATCCCAGGACCCTGGGATCATGACCTGAGCTGAAGGCAGCGGCTTAACCAACTGAGCCACCCAGGCGTCCCTCCTCTCAAGCCTTCTATCTGCCAGAGCTCTGACACTAATAATTTTTAAAATATTTGTTATACTCCTTTGTTATATCATTGTTCTCTGAAATATAAGTTTATTAGAAGGGCTTGTATGTTGGTTTTGCTGACAAAGAAGAAAATGCTTTAAAATCTGTAATCGTGTTGCAGATTCAGATTTGGGGTGTAATGGAAGTGGCAGAATTGAATGATCTTAATGTAGCATTCTTTGTCCATGTTGCACTTAAATAATATTTTCTGTTGTTTGTTATCTTATTCATAGCCATATATAAAATATAGTGCCTATTTTGTGAAAGAGTGTGTATTTCCAGTATCATCGATGGATATTGGCATAGCTTATAACATAAATAATTTTTATTACGATGTTAATAGGCTGATGGTCATGCAGCCCAAATATCCAAATGCTCATGGTTATTTTGAGAAGGGGATCAGCAAAGGCTATCATGGCATAGATCTCTGGGGAATCCTGTGTTTATCCCATAATTTAACTTGGCAGCACAGCTATTGGTTTCATTAAGGATTATAAAAATAAATTACTAATAACATCTAGCATAGCACAGGAAATGTAGATGACATTTTGTAGATTTTTCTGACTGGTGGAATGCTGCTCTTTATAATAATGTGAGTACTATTTCTTATTTCTCTTAAAATACTTTGTCAATAATTACAGCAGACAAACATAGCTCTTGTTAGTGCCTATAAAGTATTGATAGTATTAGGAATAGTATTTCTCAGGTACAGTAGTGATCTGGACTTTTCCGGGCTTGAACCATTTCCGTGAGTCTTCTTTAAAATTATAGACATTGGGGGCACCTGGGTGACTCAGTCAGTTAAGTGTCTGCTTTTAGCTCAGGTCATGATCCCAGTGTCCTGGGATCAAGCCCCATGTGAGGCTCCCTGCTCAGTGGGGAGCTTGCTTCTCCCTCTCCCTCTGCCTCCCCCCTTGTGCTCTCTCTCTCTCTCTCTCTTTATCTCAAATAAATAAATAAAATCTTTTTAAAATAATTAAAAAATAAAATTATAGGCTTTAGGGTGCCTGGGTGGCTCAGTCAGTTAAGTGTCTGCCTTCAGCTTAGGTTGTGATCCTGGGGTCATGGGACCAAGCCCCGCTTCTGTCTGCCTGCTTAGCAGGGAGTCTGTTTCTCCTTCTACCCCTCCCCCATGCTTGTGTGCATACTCTTTCTCTCTCAAATAAGTAAATAAAATCTTTTAAAAAATAATGAAATTGCAGACATTAATTGAACTTGAAACAGTTAGACAGTTAGATACTACTAACTACTACAGATAGTTTTACGTGTAGTTAAGTACAGACTTCTGAGGTTTTGGTTTTTTTTAAAGATTTTATTTATTTATTTTTTAACAGAGACAGAGATCACAAGTAGGCAGAGAGGCAGGCAGAGGGAGAAGGAAGCAGGCTCCCTGCTGAGCAGAGAGTCCTGCTGATTTCGGGGCTCGATCTCAGGACCCTGGTATCGTGACCTGAGCCGAAGGCAGAGGCTTTAACCCACTGAGCCACCCAGGCGCCCCGACTTCTGAGTTTTTAAGCAAATGAGTTATTTGTTAAAGAGAAAGCAGTTTGATAAAAGATCAAATAAAACCTTTTAAGTTTATAAGTTGATTTAAGAATCTATATTGTGTCAAGTAGAAATGCTCCATAAGTATGTCTTTGACTCAGGAAACCCTAACGTTATTCATTTGGTCAAGAGTATCAAGGAAGTGAAAATCTTCAGTTTTTAAAGACAGAAAATATAACCCTGTATATTAGTTAGCGATTGCTATGTATTATCCAACCACAAAACCTCAAAAGCATACAATAATAAACATTTATTTCTTGTATACCTGCAGGGCTGAGCTGAGCTGAGCCCAGCTGGGCAGCTCTGCTAGTCTCACTTGGGCTCACTCATGCATCTGGCAGGTCAACTGGTAGTCTGATCTAGGTTGGGCTTTGCTGGGACAGCCTTGCTTCAGCTGCTTCTGACCCTTCTTCTAGGATCAGCAGACTAGCCTGGATGTGATGATACCAGAACACCAAGAGTAGGCCAGCCATTTGCACAAGTGCTTTTCATGATTTTGCTTATATTCACGTTTGCTTGCCCAGCATCTCCATTGGACAAAAAAAGTCACACACCTGAGTCCACATTGGGAGCATACTGCAAAGTTCTATGTCAAAGGGCATCGATTCCATAAGGGGTGAAGAATCGGAACCACTGTTGCAATCTCCCATATCATATAAATATCCCAATTAAAAAATCATAATTATTTGTCTTTTCTACCCTACTTGAGGGCAAAGGCTTTCTTCCATAAAAATCATAGCTACCAGTTAGTTATTAAATACCTACTGTAGGCTAAGTGCTATGCTTGGTGCTTTATATATTAGCTATAATTCTCACAATTCTGTAATAGTATTTTCTCCATTTTATAGATGAGAAATCTATGCTTAGAAAAATTAAGGGAATTTCCAAAGAAGGATTTGGATACAGATTCATGTGACTTCAAAGTCTGTACCCTTTCCATTATAACATACTGTCCTTAATTATGTATTCCCCACAGTGCTAATAAGCTTTTATATATATTCCCCACAGATTCTTAAATGTATAGCACATGTAGTATTTGTAGAATTTGATTTTGACTATTTTTATATTTTGGGTTACTTAGAAAAAGATTATTTCCTGGTTATTGGATATATAAGAATGTGTTCAGTTGCAAGTAACAGAAAATAGTCAAAAGACCTTAAACAACAAAATGACTATTATAACTGGAATTCTGGTAGCTTATTAGGTTAAGGTTAGTTTAATTCAGCAGCTAAATAGATGTTATTCAGAGACCCCATGTCTTTTCATCTCTCTGGTCTGTCTTTACATTGTCAACTTCATCCTAAGGTGGCTATCATTTTACTCAAAAAGTAGCTGCCACCAACTTAACATGCTGTATGTTTTCTCTTCCATATTCAAGATGGAGGTGTGGAGTGTTGTCAAAGACAAGAGAGAGAGATGCTTTGAGACAGATTATGTGTCATCTCATAATGTCTTCTTTTTAAGCTTGTTAAGAAAGGCACAAAGAGCAAAATATCCTCATAATCAAATAGTTCAGGGATCCTCTCTGTGCAGAACCTTTCAGTGCCTAGAGATTGGAAATTTGGGAAATGAGTGGGATATAAGGTTGTTGGGTAGGAATTTCAAGTGACAATACTCTCTGCTCAAAGAGTCAGCAAAAGAATTGCTTGGAAGATGTTTTGGGGTCTCTCTTGCCTTCTCTACCATGTACAAACTATGCTTTTTCCCCCCCATCATTCCAGTAAGAATCACTTAGCTATAGCACAACAGTGAGGTCATTCATTCTGTTTACAGCAAAGTCACTTCAGTCAGGCAGGTACTTGGTGTAGTACAAGAAACACTCTTAGCTCATGAGGGAATGGATCAGCCCTGCAGGTGGCTGAAAAGAACTTTTTATTCACATAGCCCTTATCCTCTTCTCACTGACTGTTTCCACCCCCACTGTACACCTTCTTGGTTTTTTAAGGAATAGTTACTTTGGAAATTCCTTGTTTATGTGGGTTGATATGTGTTGTTTCTGAGTTGTTTTTTGTCAGACTTATAAGAAGCCTTATATAATCAGAGAGCTCATAATGAAAGGAAACTCTGTCGGTTCAGTGACCAGACTCATGCATTATTTATAAAAATGAGCAGCCAGACCCCGATTCTAGTTTCTTGGTGTGCTGTGATATTGCTGTTAGTTGTGCCTGCTTCTTTTTTTGCTTCTGAGTGGCCTAGTACAGAGTATTCTCTTGGCCTTATTTACCTTGAGCCAGAAGCAGTATTGTCTGGGGCCTACCTTGGGTTAACTTTTGCAGCATAGCCATACCTATCTTTCAAGCATGGGGTGGCTTTGAGGAGACTAGTTCTATCACATAATAGTGAAAAGGACACTCCAGATGTACCAACAATGATTGACCCCATGACTCAAGACTTCTAAAGGAATGGTGAGGGTAGAAGAAATGACAGGCTGTGAATTAGCATCTGCAAAGGAAGAAAGAAGTTCACTTTATATATACCATTTTTAGTGAATCTGCTGTAGGCTAGGCAATCTGCTGGGCTCTGGGCTTATCAGGATAAAAAGAAGCCTATTCCCCTATTTATTGCTGTATAACAAACTACCCTAAAATTTAAAACAATCATTTTATTTTGCTTTTGATTTTGTAGGCTCCTGGATCACGACCCAAGCCGAAGGCAGAGGCTTTAACCCACTGAGCCACCCAGGCGCCCCAGAATCTTACCATTTTCTATTGTTAGAATACTTATTCCTCCAAATAAAAACTACAGAATTGGTTTTTACATTTTCCCATATCTTGAATTTAATCAGTTCCCAATCCTTCTATTTTCTTTGTGATATCTTTCTGATTCTTCTTTCTCTGCATTCTTGCCATAATGTTATTCTATGTCTAGATTCCTACAAAGACTTTGGCTAGTTTTCCTGTCTCTAACCTTTCTTTGCTTTAGTTTGCTATATCACTACTCAAATAATCCATTAGCACACTTTGATAATGTGATGCTTCTGTTTAAAAACTTCTGTTTAGGGGCTCCTGGATGGCATATTTGGTTGGGCATCTGACTCTTGGTTTTACTCAGGTCATGATCTCAAGGTTGTGAGATTGAGCCCTGTGTGGTACTCCGTGCTTAACGTGGAGTTGGCTTGAATTTCTTTCTCCCTTTGCCCCCCTCCCCTTGTCTGCACCTACTTCTCTCTCTTTCCACTCCCCCCAAATAAATAAATGAATCTTTAAAAAAAATTCTTAAAAACTTCTGTTTAGCATTCTAAACTCTATTTGATTTCAGAATATATATCCTCCCTTTAGTTAGGTGGGTCTTTGTGCTGTCTTCTACACATGCTGGCCTTAGATGTGCCTTCTAGGACCTAGGATGCCCTTATCTCTCTTCTTCCTCCCACTTTCCAAGTTATGTCAAATCCCAGGCTCTCTAATGGAGCTCAGTCTCCCAAATAAGGCCAAGGATAATACTTTGTGTGGTTGGGCCCATAGTATATGTTTAGGATGTTTATAGTTGGTTGTTTAGTGTATACCCAGCTCTCAGAAAGCTGAATTAGCCCCAGTGGAAAGAGCTTGAGTCAGAAATAGTGTGAAGTGTCACATCTCAAGTCCTTTCACAATTAGAAGTTTATTTCATTTATACTTATAAAAAGAGCTAAAAACATTCCTATAAACACCTGGTAGCATCTTTACTTTAAAAAAAAAGGTAGCTTTTATTTAATTTTTTGGTTTGGTCATTTAGTAATAAAAATATTTCTAAATAAATTGTGGTACATGTTTTCTGCCCTTATATTTAGTAACTCCCTATGACATTTGAGAAACAAGAATTTGAGGTTGGCACTCTAACCCACAAATAATAGAAGAAAGAGTTCATTTAGTTTACCTATTCTTAAAGCAGTTTTCCCCTGACTTGCTAGCTTGCTTCTGGTTCATTTACTCATTCAAAAAATATTTATTGGGCTTCCACTATGTTTCTAGCACTATTCTAGGCATTGGGAATATAATAACAAACAAATACAAATCTCTGCCCTCTGAAACTTACATTGTGATCAGCAGAGGGGTGGGTAGGAGAGTTAGATTACATAGGAACCAAATTGTAATATATGTGGTTTAAGTGTGTGGGGTTTGCAATTTCAATGTGTGGACAGAGAAGTTCTCACAGAAGCAGCAAAAATTAAGGAGGTAAGGGAACTCACTATATGAGTATCTGGGGAAAGAGTGTTCTAAGCGGGAACAGCAAGTCCAAAGACATGGAGGCAGAAATGTTCCTGGAGTGGTTGAAGAACTCCAAGGAGGGTGATGTGGCTGCAGTGGTGAAAGCAAAAAAGATAGTAGATGGGGGTCAGAGAGGAAATGCGGGCCAGATCACACAGTCTTGTAGACCGTTATAAGAGCTTCGGCTTTTACTCAGGCTGAATTTTGAAGTCTTTGAGGTTTTTTGAGTAGGGCTATGACATGATGTGACTTATTTTTTAAAAAGATAACTCCGGCTACTGGATAGAGTCGGATAGACTGAAAAGGAGGCAAGGGTGAAAGCAGGAAGACTTGTTAAGAAACAGTTGCAGTCAAGGGGCGCCTGGGTGGCTCAGTGGGTTAAAGCCTCTGCCTTCGGCTCAGGTCATGATCCCAGGGTCCTAGGATCAAGCCCTGCATCTGGCTCTCTGCTCAGCAGGGAGCTTTCTTCCTCCCCTCTCTCTCTGCCTGCCTCTCTGCCTACTTGTGATCTCTGTCTGTCAAATAAATAAATAAAATCTTAAAAAAGAAACAGTTGCAGTCAAGTCTGTGCAATAAAGAAAGACTATGCAAAAAGGCTGAGAGATAATGGTAACTCGGACCAGAGTGCTGCTGGTGATGCTGGATCAATTTTGAGAGTAAACTAGGCTTTCTTGATGCATGAAGTGTGGAGTGTGAGAAGACAAAAGGAGTCAAGGTTAACTCCGAGGTTTTTGGTCAGAACACCTGAAGGATAGAGTTGCTATTAATTGAGATGGGGAAGACTACAAGATGTATAAGGTGGGAGAGGACTGAGAGGTCAGTTTTGAACAGGTTGAGTTTTAAATATTTATTGGACAAATAAGTGGAGATAACTTCATAGATCATGGGGATTCCAAGGAGTACTCTGAGTGATACCTTACTTGTTCAGATCCTGTTTATCACTTTTTTCATTAGAAAACATTTTATTGATTTGGAAGGAGGCATTTTTCAACTGCTGTATTATTTCCTGAGTAGTAATAGTGAAAAAATCATTAATTAAGTTGATTCCTTCCTCCCTCCCTCTCTTCCTCCCTCCCTTCTCTCCTTCCTTCTTTCCATCTCTACACCCAGGATGGGGGTCAAACTCCAGATCCTGAGATCAAAAGTCACATGTTCTACCAACTGAGTCAGCCAGGCACCTCCTGTTGGTTGGTTTTTTTTTTAGATTTTTATTTATTTGACAGAGAGAGACATAGCAAGAGAGGGAACACAAGCAGTGGGAGAGGGAGAAGGAGAGGGAGAAGCAGGCCTCCTGAGGAGCAGGGAGCCTGATGTGGGGCTCTATCCCAAGACCCGAGGATCATGACCTGAGCCGAAGACAGACACTCAACCAACGGAGCCACCCAGGTGCCCCTAGGCACTTTTTAACTAAATGTTTTCTATGTGCCAGGCCTTGCTAAAATTTTTTCCCCCCTCTCTCTCCCTCCCTCTCTCTCTCTATTGTCTAGTTATCACACAATACCATGAAATAGGTACTGTTTCCCCCATTTTACAGATGAAGAATCTGGAGGCTGAGAAAGAAATTAATATAAGGTCTTTTTCGCTAAGTAATGGAGCTGGAATTTGAAATCAAGTTCTGGCTGACTATAATCTTGTGTTTACTAGACTTTAAGCTCCTTGGAATTGGTTATTTTGTTACTAATGAGTCTTCAGCAACTGGCACATAAAAGCATGCAGTAAATACTAGTTGGGTGAATGGATAAATGGATGAATGAATGAATACTGCTTCCCACACTTGAACTTACAGCAGTTATGGTTGCCACAAAGACATTTGCCTCTTTCAAGGTGGTTTTGGGCATCCATCTGATGCATCTTTTCTCAGTGTTGGTAGTGATAGCACAGAAGGAGGATTTAGAAAAATGTTTTAGGAGATTTCTAGCTAATCTTTCTCCTAATCCTTTCTGTGACTATGATACTAGTGTGGCAACTGAATTCATAGAGGTCTTTTTGAGTTTACTCTTAACTGATTTCTTTTTTTTTTCTTTCTTTTCAAAAAAGATTTTATTTATTTGACAGAGAGACACACAACAAGAGAGGGAGCACAAGCAAGGAGAGTGGGAGAGGGAGAAGCAGGCTTCTCGCTGAGCAGGGACCCCGATGTGGGACTCGATCCCAGAACCCTGGGATCATGCATGACCTGAGCTGAAGGCAGACTCTTAACTACCGAGCTACCCAGGTGCCTCCCTAAACCAGTTTCTAACAGAAGTTTCCACAAGTGTGCTTTTTTATTTATTTTTATTAACATATAATGTATTATTAGCCCCAGAGGTACAAGTCTGTGAATTGCCAGGTTGACAAGTGTGCTTTTCTTAACTTGATAAGTGGTATAATTCACAGGAATTGGGTCTGTGTAGCCCCTTGAGAGCTAGCTGTTCCTACTCTGGATCCTGTAGAAGAATGGAGGGATAGTGGAAGGAGGGTAGTCTCCCAGTTTACCTCTTATACATTCCTGCTACTCAAGGGCATTTCAGCATTCCTACACCAGATACATCATTGCTGTCTGCACTTTCTGTATTTACTTGTTCTTTATGTTGGTCTTTTCTTGTTATCATGGTCACCATTATTTGCTTATATAGTAAATTCTTACATCAGTGATTTCGAAAGAGAATCATAAGCATTTCTTTCTTTAACACGCTCATTTTAACACATTTCACCTTCCTATAGTAATTGCTTATGTTTATTTTCTACTCAACAAATAATTAAGCAGAAAGAGAAACTAGTCTATGAAGGTGGCAGAGCAATGTGTAATACAAGTAGCTGCTTAATAAACGTTAAAGTAATAACTTATAAAAGTATTACTGTGCTTAACTTTTCTTCTATTTAGCTGATTGTTCTCTTTTCCTTCATTCCCAACCTCTCCCACTTTCTATGTCTTATCAATCACCATGTTCTGTCCACTTTACCTTCTTCCTATCTCAAATCCATTCACCTTGCACCAGTTCCTTCCACCACCATCTTGCAATAACCTTTTAACTAGTGTATCAGTCTTCTTCTCCCCTTAAATCCATACTACTCATGTTGCCAGCCAAGTGGTCCTTTTAAAGTACAAATCTATATTTTAACCATCTTAGCCATTTTTAAGTGTACAGTTCAATAGTTAATATTAAATATGTTTATGTTGTGCAACGGAGCTTCAGATCTTTTTCATCTTTTAGTTTCTGTTTCTATGATTTTGACTGCTCCAGATACCTCAAAGAAGTGAAATCATACAGCATTTTGTCTTTTTGTGACAGGCTTATTTCACTTAGCACAATGTCCTAAAGGTTCATCCATGTTGTAACATGTGACAGGATCGCCCTCCTTTTTAAGGTTGAAAAATACTCCATCGTAAATACATACCACATTTTACTTATCCACTCATCTGTTGATGAACATAAGCACAGTGAGTGGTTGTTGTTGTTGTTGTTGTTGGAGCACAGTGTTTGATACAAATCTAATTTTGTTTCTTCTTGCATAAACCCTTCTGTGGCTCTTCATTGCCCTCATCTTATCTGATCTTAACTAGTGATTGTCTGTGTGGCCTCATTGCTCACTTCTCTGACTTCTTTGCTGCTGTCTCAATTGTGTACCATAGTTATACTGAACCTTTTCATTCCACAAATGGATGTGACCCTTTCTACTTCTGGGCCTATGTACCAGCTCTTCTCTCTGCCTAGAACACAACCTCTCCATCTCCCATTGGCCTGGCCAACTCCTACTTAACTTATTTTCTCTTGGAAGCCCTTTCTGATATCCTAAGGTTAGGTACCCCTCCTTTTTAATTCCATATTACAATAGTATTTATCATTGATTTTTATTCACTGTTTGTGTATGTAGGTTATAAATTCCTTAAGGGCAAGGACCATTCTATTTACATTGATATCAGTTGGGTCCTAGTATAGTGCCTGAGAAATGATAGCTGCTTATAATTTTTGTTTTGAATAATCAGTGGCATTTTCTGGCTCAAAACCTTCAGTGATTTCTTCATTGATGGGTTTTATAACCTTAGTTGCTTACCAGGATTGCTTAGGAGCTTTTTAGAAAGTGCAGATGCCAGGACCTCCCACAAGACCCACCGAACTAAAGTCTTGGGAGAGGCCCAGGCATCTGTATTTAAAAACTTTATTAATTTATAAAGTGCATAGGTTTATCCTGTGCATAGCTAGGGCTAAAACATGTAATTCAGGGGGTGCCTGGGTGGCTTAGTTGGTTGAGCACCTGTCTTTGGCTTGGGTCATGATCCCAGGGTCCTGGGATTGAGCTCCACATTGGGCTCCCTGGTCAGCGGGGAGCCTGCTTTTCTCTCTCTCTCTGCTGCTACCCCTGCTTGTTCTCTTTCTCTTTCTGTCAAATGGATAATAAAATCTTTTAAAAACAACAACAACATGGAATCCAGGATACTCTTAGCTCGGTATCCTAGTCATTTGTACTCTAGCATCATCCTGCCTTTTTTCTGCTAGGTCTTCTTTAACAAGTACTCTATCATTCTGACAAACTGGTTTTCATGTGTTTACTAAACGTGGCTGTGTATTTTTGCCTCCTTATTCATATTTCTTTATCTTAGGATGTACTCTTTTCCTTTATCATATAGAAATCTTCTCTCCCTTTAAGACTTGGCTCAAAGTCCACTTATTTCTCCGTAAAAACTTTTCTGATTCTTTGCCATTGATTGCTCCCCACTCCTTGCCAAATTTGGCCATTCCATTGATCTTCTTTATACGCGCGCGCGCGCACACACACACACACACACACACACACATTGGGGGGGTACCTCTCTTATTACACATTCTGCCATGTGTTAAAGCTTTTTTTGCTTGGTTTCGCTATATAACTGTAAGCATCCAGAGTAGAAGAAACCCAGGCTTTGGGGTCAAAAAGCTTGGGTAAAAATCCAGGCTCTGCCATTATTAGTTGAGTAACCATAGGCAAATTATTTAAATTCTCTAGGCTTGATTTCCTCCTTATAAAAATTTTTTTAAAAGGATAAGAATGTTTCAGGATGTTGCAAGGTTCAAATGATGTAAATATGAAAGTGCCTTATAAAACCAATTAGTTGCTGGTTACTATAGGGATAGTATTTTACTCATCTGTGTATTCCTGATCTCCCAGCAGTACTTTGTAGTTAGAAGACACTTTATAGATCTTGACTGAATGATTGGAATGGGGGAAAAGGAAGCACATTTTAAAAGCAAAATGGAGCAAATTTTCTTTTAAAAATTTCTGTTAAAAGTACATTTAAAAATGTATTTTAGGGGCACTTGGGTGGCTCAGTGGGTTAAAGCCTCTGCCTTCGGCTCAGGTCATGATCCCAGGGTCCTGGGATTGAGCCCCACATCGGGCTCTCTGCTCAGCAGGGAGTCTGCTTCCCTTCCTCTTTCTCTGCCTGCCTCTCTGCCTACTTGTGATCTCTGTCTGTCAAATGAATAAATAAAATCTTAAAAATAAATAAAAATAAAAATGTATTTTAGAGGCTGTATAAATGGCTAGAACTCTCATCTCATGAATGGAATAATTTCCCAATGGCTTTTACGTTATCTAATTATAACTTTGACTGTGTAACTAATTTACTCAACAACTTATTTTCCATCCAGATTAGCTAGTCAGTCAAACATGTATTTCTGGTACACCCAGAAGGAACAGAACTGAGAACTGGACTTTTGAAAATACAGGTAAAACAATAGACATACTATTTACCTGATAAGTCAACTAAAGTTTTGGATAAGAAAATGTTTCCGTTTTTTAAACCAATAATTTATTGTAGTTGGTAGTACCAGGGACACTTAAAAAAACCTTTTTTAAGAAAATATTTATTTATTTATGAGAGAGAGAGAGAAAGAGCAAGCAAGGGGAGGGGCAGTAGGAGAGGGAAAGGGAGAAAATACTCAAGCCGACTCCATACTTAGCAGGGAGCCCAACTTGGGCTCAGTCCCAGGACCCTTGGATCATGACCTGAGCCAAATCTCAACTGACTAAGCCACCCAGGTGCCCCCCAAAACTTTTTTAAAATTATAAAATCAGACATACTCATTAAAGAAATAGCTGTTATTTCTGGAATGGTATTATATATATTTTCTTTTTACATCCTTTTGTGACAACCCTTTGAGATACAGTCATTATCACTGCTGTTTTATGTAAGAAGAAACCCAAGAATTAGACAAAATTTGGAAAGTGTTTCTCCCACTTTTTACCTACTTAACTCCTCAATTTTTAAGCCTTAGTTTAAATTTTTACTTCACTGGAGTGGCTTTTCCTAAAGACCTCCCCACATCCAGATTGTGAGTTGGCTTCTGATTCTCTTTGTTAGCAGTCTTTTCTTTTTCATTGTAGCACATCTTATAACATATAATTCTGCATTTATATGAATGTTTGTTTATTGTCTTTCTCTCTCTCCCATATTTCTGTGAGAACTGGGGCCATTTTCTGTTTTGTTTACCATTAGCAAGAAATAGGTAGCAGGTCATTGAGGGGACAGATGTTGGGTTAGAAGAATTAGTTGAGCTTCTTCAGGCACTGCCTTTCTATCAAGCTGGGAATGCTGAAGACAATGTTGGTAGATGTTGGGAGGCTGGACTGTTAACTGAGGGCACCACAGTTAAGGAAAACAGTTGTATTTAGTGTGGTTCTTATTCTCTTCACGACCTGTTTCTCTTGATGAAGCTAATATGGATTTCTTTGGCTACTTGCAAGGATGTTATAGAAGGAAAATGTCTGATATGGGGCTTAGAATGGATTGCCTTTCAGATCTATTCTATCATGTTATATTGTTATTCTGTAGACTTGGGCATTGTTTTCCCTATGAATAATATATACTTTGTGCTTCTGAAAAATTTTTTTTATCTATCATGGCAAGTGAGATAAATAATGTATACATGCTGATACTAACTTAACGTTTTTTCTTTTTTTTAAGATTTTATTTATTTGTTTTGAGAGAGAGAGAGCAAGCAGGAGGAGGGGCAGAAGCAGAGGGAGAGAGAGATCCTAAACCAGACTCCATGCTAAGCAGGGAGCCCAATGTGGGGCTAGATCTTACGACCCTGAGATGGTGACTTGAGCTGAAATCAAGAATCTGACGCTAACGGACAAGCCACATAGACTAACCCTGCCCCCTGACTAACTTATCTTGCATGTAAGGTCATCAAATACTTTTCTGAGAATACGTAAAAGATAAGGAGGCATTCATGAAGATCAGATAGAAGAAGGTTAAAATTTGGGGAAAAAGACAGAGGCTAGATCATGCAGGATCTTACAGGCCATCATGGTAAGGAGTTTGAAATTTATTTTAAATACAGCAGGAAGCCTGAAGGTTTTCAATAGGAGAGTATATGATACAATTTGCATTTAAAACATGGCAGCTTAGCTGCTCTGGGGAGAATAGATTGTTGAGGGGCAAAAGTGGGGGCATGGGGACCAACCATAGGAAAAATTTATATTAGAGATTATGTGAGAGATGTGGGTGGTTTGGACTGGGATAGTGTCTATGTAAAGATCTGTCTTGGAAATAGAAGCTCAAGGTCTTGATTGTGACTTTGATAAGAAGAATGAGAAATCAGATGGTGCCCATTTTTTGGTATATGGTGGTGCCATTTACTGAGATGCGGAAAACTTGGAGAGTATAGCTGGAATATTTCTCCTTCCTCTGCTGTATGTATGGGAACTTTTTTTTTTTAAACATAATGCTGTAATTGGGATAGTTTCTTTACTGTAGATGACCAGGCTCAATCTTTGTCTTAGACCAGCTTAAGGCCTTTTTCCTTGGGCAAGACCTTCCTGGTCTAAGCTCTGAAGACTGAGGTAGCTGATGAGAGCTGATGAGAGAAGGAATCCCTATATGCAGACAGATGGTTAGAGACACTTCATTCCTAAGTTCGTTCACCAAGTATTTATGAGGACCTACTTTACCAGACACGGTATTGAACCTATTTTAGTGAACTCATGAAATGAAGTTAATTATGTATTAGGACACTCTGAATTTATTTAGAAATGGGTTTCAAATTGAGTAATATGCTCATTCTCTGCTTCTAGTCATTTGGAAAAAGATTTTTTTTCAGTTTAGAATCCCCAAATCCTTCTGAATGGCATCATATTCATTCACTGCTTTATTTGAGAGCTGGCATTAGACCACCATTAGCTGCTTCCCTGAGAGTCCCAGTGGCTAACAGAGGAAAGATAATTTTGAACAAGTTGGTAAAAATAAATCTTAAAAATAAAAATTACACTCAAGATCAACCACCTCATTTTTCTTATTCTCTCATTAAAGAGAACACATCATTCTGACATCTGAGATGGTTTGAAACCAAGGAAAAGAAAAGGTTCTCCTTTCTTGTTTGAGGGTGTAGATAATTATGTATACACAAGACCTCAAATCTGTTTTGACTGCAGTAGAACTGGCTGAGTCCTCTGTCTCCACGACTTCCTTTGATAACTCATTGTAGTCTTCATGAATTTCTGTGAATGTGAAGGTATTTAGTTACCTATTTGACCCTTAGCCTTTTCAAGAGATTTCTGCGTGCACTTGGAGTGACTATTGGGCTGGGAAGCTATCATCCACACGGCAAGTTGGAAACCTTTCCTCCCTTTCTACTCCTCCACCTACCATTTGCCATTAGAAGATACCATTTAAGCTTGTAGTTGCTTCTTTTAACTTCTGCTTGATTTACTCCTTATTCTGAGGCCAAGTGGTTACTAATATAGGTAGAGTAGGTAGAAGAAATTATTGGTTCATTTGAAGATGCCGTTCCTTTGATATAAATCACCTTAATTAGAAACTTAAGTTCTTTCGATTTCTGTTTTCATTTTGTCCACTGTAAAGCTCCTATCCCTCAGATCTGGTGGGGATGCAGGGTGTGTTTTTCTTCCTTAATGGACTGCTTTGTTCATTCTGAGGCCAGATGTCAAAGATTGAATGTCAAAGATTCCGATGTGGGGGGCGCCTGGGTGGCTCAGTGGGTTAAAGCCTCTGCTTTCGGCTCAGGTCATGATCCCAGGGTCCTGGGATCAAGCCCCACATCGGGTTCTCTGCTCAGCAGGGAGCCTGCTTTCCCCTCTCTCTCTCTGCCTGCCTCTCTGCCTACTTGTGATCTCTCTCTGTCAAATAAATAAATAAAATCTTAAAAAAAAAAAAGATTCCAATGTGGGTCTGCTCAGTGCAGGGTTGTAGTAGATGTGGGGTAGCAAACTCGAGGGAAGAATAATTTTAAGCATGAACCCAATAGCTTTGTGGACTTAGGGATATGAAAACAGAGTAGATGGAGTGGTTAGGAGCCCTGGGCTGATCTTAAATCATGATGGTATGTAGAGCTTCACAGGGTAAAGGGAACAGTCTTACTATTTCTTAGTTTATTTCTTTGAGAAGATTTATTCTACGGATTTATCTTGTAATGTTTACTTTATTTAAACAAATTTGATTTTGATTATGAGATGTTTGATGGAAGAGTTAAAAATCTGTGGGTAAAGCTTAATCACACTTTTTTGAATCTGTTAGGTAAACATTCATTTTGATGTTTATAGTCGCTTACATGCATAGAAAAACACTCCTACTGCTTCAGATGTATTAAGCAAACATATTCTTTTAGCAGTGAATGGGTTCATACTAAATATATAGCTATGGGAAGTGTGAATGAAGAAGGGAAGATACTTTTATAGCTTCTTTCAGTTACTGATAAAAGAAATATCTTCTATAATTTCCAAAAGGAGATCGCAGTTATATTTTTTAAGCCCATGTAATTTTGATCACTTTAAAGAATTTGCCAATAAAGTGATAAAAGTATCCTCAGAATTTTATATCACTGAGTGGCCAAATGCACTGTTTTGTATTTCATTTTATTTATCATATCAAATGTATTTCATTTATTTATCATAATATCAGCCATATAGTAGGCACTATTATTATTTAAAAAATATAAATATATTTTAAATATTTTATTTATTTGACAGAGAGAGAGATCACAAGTAGGCAGAGAGGCAGGCAGAGAGGGGGGGGGGGGGGGGGGGCGGGAAGCAGGCTCCCCGCCAATCAGAGAGCCCGATGCGGGGCTCAATCCCAGGATCCTGGGATGGTGACCCCAGCCGAAGGCAGAGGCTTAACGCACTGAGCCACCCAGGCGCCCCTAAAATATATTTTTTTAAGATTTTATTTATTTTTTTGACAGAGAGACACAGCAAGAGAGGGAACACAAGCAGGGGGAGTGGGAGGGGGGAAGCAGGCTTCCCACGGAGCAGGGGTCCCGATGCGATCCCAGAATCCTGGGATCATGACCTGAGTCGAAGGCAGGTGCTTAATGACTGAGCCATCCAGGTGCCCCCCACCCCCCGTTTTGATCTTAAATTACATTAATGATTGAATTGGGATGACTTCTGATAAAAGAGAACTTAAAACCTGCCTGTATTTATTTAAATATACTTATTCATTTGTTCATTCAACAATTTATTGTTCACTGGATACTGAGCTCACCAAGTTGAGAAAGACCTGGTCCCTACCATCAGGGTTATAGTACAATGTGATAAGCAGTAGTAGAAATATTTACAGGGGGCTAATGTGGCACAAAGTGTAGAATGGAATGTCAGGAAATGCTTTCCAAAATAAATGAGTTGAACTAGGTTTAGGAGGATGAATAAGAGCTGTGAAGAGGAAGAAGAATATTCTGGGCAGTAGATAGGCATATCTGAAGGCAGAGTGAGTGAAACATTTAAATATGCAGAAACACATTTTGGGTTCCCTTTCTCTTTAGGTCAGTTCATTACTACTGACTGTTTCAGTCAGGCAAGCCCTGGTGGACCTCCTGAACAGTGGCAAACTCGAGTTTTGGCAGATGGAGGGATATATGCTTGTAGTGGCTGCAGAACCTTGAGCTGAGAACAGGAGGCTCCTTTGGAGCACAAGCCTCCCACAGGGCGCTCTTGGGATGCCTGTCCTGAAATTACCCAGGGCGGTAACAAAGCTTTCTTTTCTTCTTCAAACCAAGCCAGCAGGATGGGATGTCTGCTAGTCTTTGTGTTTGGAGCGGACCAAAAAACATACAGTGGCTAACACAATGGCATTGTTGGGCTTCAGTGAAAACTAGGTTGGGGCCGGGCCCTTGTCTGTAGAGGGCTTATCCAGAGAACAGAGGTTTGACAAGTCACTGATTTGGCTATTTGACATTGATGCTGGTTTCTGATGTGTTTCTGACTTACTCATGGCACGTAAGATGATAGGATCTCTTCCTATTACTTCTCTAAACATCTGAATTTGGAATCTCTGAGTTACCTTTCTTTTCCTTCAGTTCTCATATTTACCACCCAGTTGCTATATCCTTTAGATTCTATCTCTGTATAGTCTGACTGTAGCCCACCTTTTCATGCCTATAATATAATAGCACTCTAAGTCAGGAATTTGGGTACCTCTCATCTGGACTGTTGGAGTACCCTCCAAACCTTCCTCTAGTTCCTCCTCTATCCTGCTACCAGCATGATCTTTCTAAAATGTAGTTTTGGGCATGTATTAGTTTCCCAGGGCTGCCATGACAAAGCACCACAATGTGGGTGGCTTATAACAACAGAAATTGATTCTTTACAGTTCTGAAGGTTGGAAGTACAAAATCAAACTGTTGACAGAGCCATGCTCTCTCTCTCTGAAAGCTTTAGGGGAAGATCCTTCTTTGCCTCTTCCTAGCTTCTGGTGGTGTTTCTTGGCTTATACATGTGTCACTCACATCTCTGCCTCCCTTATATAACATTCTCCCTGTGTGTCTGTGTCTCTTGTCTCTCTCTCTCTCTCTTTTTTTAAGATTTTATTTATTTGACAGAGAGAGACGCAGTGAGAGAGGGAGCACAAGCAGGGGGAGTAGGAGAGGGAGAGGCAGGCTTCTGGCTAAGCAAGGAGCCTGATGCAGGGCTCCATCCCAGGACCCTGGGATCATGACCTGAGCTGAAGGCAGATGCTTAACGACTCAGCCACCCAGGTGCCCCACTCTTCTCTTTTTATAAAAATACAAATCATATTGGATTAAGGGTCTACCCTACTCCAGTATGATCCCATTTTTGATTTTCCATCTGCAAAGACTATTTCCCAAAAAGGTCACATTTACAATTACCAATGGTTAGGACTTGAGCATGTCTTTTCGGGGGACATGATTCAACATATAACAGATCATAGTATACATCACCTGTAAACCTTTAGTACTCCTGTGGTCTGACAAATTAACTATAGATGTTTCATTTTGGTGTTCCAGAACTTCTCTAAAAAATTACATATTTATAATAATAAATATAATAACATAGCATAGATAACTAATATATTTTAAAAGAAATATATATTTAAAAGAAATATATGTTTTAAAAGAAAGGTACCTTAGAGATTCCAAATATAATAAAATAGCATAGATAACTGACATATACTGAGAACTTTCTTTGATATTGTTCTAAGCATTTTACACACATCAACCTATTGACTCTTCATAACTCTATAGATTACATACTAATCTTTTTGGGAGGGTGGATACTATTCTTATTCCCATTTTATAGATGAGTATTAAAGAAACTGAATGACCAACCTAGGGCACACAGCTAGTCACAGGTGAGATTCAGTCCTAGGCAGTCTAACTCCATAGTGTGTGGGCTTTTCCACTATACTGTACTGTCCATCTTTACTTTTTAGCTTGATCCCTTCTCTCTACTTATACCTTACTCAGGAAAAAGTAAAGGAATAACTACTAATCTCTGCACTTTATTTTGCGTTCCTTTTGTACAGAATGTCTTTCTTATTCCCAGTCCTGCATATGGGCTTCCATGAAATGGAACTGAATCCTCAAGAATGAGTGATTAGCCAGGCTTGGGTGAGGGAAGGTATTCCAGGTAAAAGGACCAGCACTGTGTGCAAATGTGCAAGTCAACAGGGGTCAGACCTTTATAAGCAGGAGTGAATGGCTTTATATTCTATGCTAAGTAAGGTTGTGGGTTACCCTAACAGTAATAAGGCATTATTGAATAATTTTAACAGGGGATTGAGTCCAGGTTTTCATTTTAGAAGGAGTATTTTGGCTGTCTTATAGAAAATGGATTGGAATGAGGGCTATGTCTGTTCAAGAAAGGGGCAAGAAGACTAGTTAGAAAGCCATTGGAATAACCCAGGGAGGGATTATGAAGATAAGATATTGATAGTGGGCAGAGTGAGTTGTATACTATGAGCTAAGCACTATGCTGGAAATACTTTGTGTGCCTTATTTCTTTTCATTACTCCCTGCCTTTAATTAAACACCAAATCCTGTTGCTTCTACCTCTAAGATGTCTTCAGATATTAACCTCCTTTCCATTCTTGCGGTCATTGTCTTATTCACCCCTTCCTACCTAGGTGATTCCAGAAGCCTCCTAACTGTTCTCCTACGTTCAATTCCTGACTTTTCTATACAGTTTTCACATTACTGTTAGAGTGATATTTTCTGTATAGCATATATGTTACTGTTGTGTGTGAAGAGAAAATTATAGTTGATTATCACCTCAACTGGACAGTAAAGTAGACTAGACTGTGAATTAAGGGGAGAGACTGGCCCCACTTAGCTTTGTGTTTTCACAAACAGGCTTTCAGTGTTTGTGTGGCTGGATGGTTAGAGAGCTGGATGGATCTTCCTCAGGACAGCCCTGCTAATTACGTGGTAGCAAATGATCTCTGTTAGTTGGATGGCAGCACATTTATCTGGTTTGGGTGAATGCCCTAGCTCCAGGCCAGTTGGGTAGATTTTTCAAAAAGTAATAATCCTTACAGTTGATATTTTCTTCATAGCCTCTGAGTATGCCTTTGAGCCACTGTTCAGGGATAAGCTTGTTAGTGGCAGGTATCAGTACGTTGATAATCCAAAGTTTAAAAAAAAATCAACCATTTTGTCTTATTCTTCTGACTGATCATGACTGGGTGAGGCTACTATAACTGACTAAAATCAGCTGGGAACAGGAGCCCTGGGTGTAGTGAGTGTTACCTCATTGAGAGGTAAGTATTGCCTAGTGCTGCTCCAGAATATTATCTGTGTGGGCATGTTTATGTGTCTGTCTGTGTCTGAGCTGGTACCATCAGAGCCTATGGGGATATATGGGAAGAACTATATTCTCAGCCTACACAACTTCCAGCCATCTTTTAGGATCCTCCTCAGATGTTATCTTCTTTTTGAAATTTTCCAAGCTCAGGGAGAGTCAGTTTCTTCTTTCATACCTCAAGTATCTACCTTTACTAAAGGGTTATTGGTATTATTTACTCATATCTGTGTCTTTCACTGGACTTCTTTAAGTTATAAACTATTACTCATCTTTATCTACCTACATTTACTCTGTGTAATGTACTCTTCTAATCACAGAAGGAAAATAATGTTGATATAAACTGATAGGTTCTTACTGTCATATGGGGGTGACAGGAAGTGGAGATGTACTCACTGAATGGTTGTAGAAATAACTGAATGGTTGTAGAAATTAATTGATATTCCTGAGTGGAAAACTGAGTGTCCACTAATCTGACCCCGTGGTGATTTTTTTTATTGTGTTGACATATGATTTCTTGCATATATCATATTGTTTAGTCCCCAGCACACATCTACTTATTGACTGCCTTTTAGGATAGAGTCTTTAATGAAATCAAGTACCAAACACAAATGAATTGGTAGAAACTCTGTTATAATATTTTATTAGACTGTGAATTGGAAAGGCAGGTTTGGGTGTAGAAAAAGTTGCGGAACAGTCACTAAGAGGTCCTGAAGTACCTGTAGCTCTTGGTTGGCTGATACTACAGTTTTCTGAACTTGAAAGTGTAAAAGGACAATAATAAAAAATGTAAAAACTTACCTCTCTAGTAGGTTATTTAAATGCACTGCCAATGCCTTAGGCCTTAGGTTGTTTTGTAGAGCTGCCCAAGGGAGTGGTCTGGAAGAAAACAAAGCCAAGCAGCTGTTACCCTGATCCTGGGACGCTGAATGTGCTGGTGTAGTTGATCTTGCCTCTGCTTCCCACACAGGGATTGGCCAGAAGACATACCAGCTGAGCCTGCGCTGGGAGTAGCTTATGAGGAAGTGAACATCCCAACTAATGGGCACACAGAGTGTGTAGCAACTTAGAAATCTTCCCTGTTGGCAGATCTCAAACTTCCTTTCTTCATACACACAAAGGTCTTGAGACACTCAAAAGTTGTGGTTTCTGAAGGCCCAGAGGCTTATCAACCCCCTCTAAAAATATTCACCAAAGGCAGGCAAGATAAATGGTTTGTAACAAGAAACTCCATTTAGTTTCCCTCTCTGGTCATGGTTTGTGCTTCTTCCATCTTGCCTGGAAGAACCAGAACCTCCTAAGGGTGTGATTCCTCACCTCACCTCACCTCACCTTTCTCCTCTGCTCTCCACCTTATGCCTTAATCTATGGATTCTCAGATCTTCAGAGACATGCTGAAAAGAGTAAATATGTGTTTTTCTGAACCAGAATCAAGAGTCCTGGCTTATCTTGGCCCAGAGAGAATGCAGATATAGCCTTTTCTTTCTTTCTTTCTTTCTTTCTTTTCTTTCTTTTTTTTTTTTTTTAAAGATTTTATTTATTTGACAGAGATCACAAGTAGTCAGAGAGGCAGGCAGAGAGAGAGGAGGAAGCAGGTTCCCTGCGAAGCAGAGAGCCCGATGCAGGGCTCAATCCCAGGACCCTGGGATCATAATCTGAGCTGAAGGCAGAGGCTCTAACCCACTGAGCCACCCAGGCGCCCCAGATACAGCCTTTTCACTGTAGTCTTTTCTTCCTGGCCCTCAGTTGGGAAACCTCAGTGGCTCCTGAAGGCCTTCCATGTCACATTGTCACCCTATCAAAGAAGTGAACCACCTTTTCAGTTCTTTCTGTCAGAACTAAAAGAATTTTCCTGATGAGATGTCCACTACATTGCTCCCAAGTAGCTTGAAGTTTGCAAGTTTATTTTCTTTTTAGCAAATGGGTTCCTCAAATGTGAACTATGGACAGATTCAGCTAGAGTGAAGAGATGAAAGGCGCTGTGTTAATGCCATCAGTATGTCTCATTTTGAGATTTCCAAGATGGATTATCAAGTAGAATGGAGCAGATTGGCAGGTTTCCCTTTTGAGAAATTAGGTGTATTTTTAGCCATTCTCTCTGCCGTGCCACGCCTGAGCCTCCTCGTCCAAGGATATGAAGTGCTGCATCGTGCTGCCCCCAACTGGTTCTTTCTGGTGCTTATGTTACCGCATCATGACATCTCAGACTGTATGACACTTAAATTTTTTTCTAAGCACTTTCATATGCTTGTATTAGATTCTCATGATGACATTGTGAGTTATATGGATCAGGAATTATAATATCTATTTTATAGGTAGGAAAACTCTAATCACAGAAGGAAAATAATGTTGATGTAAACTAATAGGTTCTTACTGTCATATGGGGGTGACAGGAAGTAGAGATGTACTCACTGAATGGTTGTAGAAATAACTGATTAGTTGATTTGTCCAAAGGTAATTAGTTATTAAGAGGCAGAATTGCACTAAAATTCAGATCCCCTGACTGCTCCCCCTTTAGGTTCCTTGGTTGTTTGAAAATTCAGTATCACCCCCCAAAATAGGTATTTGAGAGCTTAATGTTAAGCTTAGAGGAATTTTTCCTTTTTCTCTTATGAAAGGAGAAGGAATATAATATATCATGTAAGGTTTGAATAAATTCATGATCTCCTTGGCAAAAATTTTTGAGCTCCTGTTCTGTATGAGGCTCTTTGACTCAGATGCTGTGGCTTGTTAGTCTAATGTAATGTAGTGGTAAAGAATATGGACCCTGGGCTAAACTGCCTGGGTTTGAACCCTGGCTCTTTTTAAAAAATATTTTATTTATTTATTTGACAGATAGAGATCACAAGTAGGCAGAGAGGCAGGCAGAGAGAGAGGAGGAAGCAGGCTCCCCGCTGAGCAGAGAGCCCGACGTGGGGCTCGATCCCAGGCCCTGGGATCATGACCTGAGCTGAAGGCAGAGGCTTTAACCCACTGAGCCACCCAGGTGCCCCTGAACCCTGGCTCTTAACTTCTAAATGCCTTTTATAAAATGAGAGTAATAGTATACTTAATTCATATGGTTATGTGCAGATTAAATGAGATAATTGATGTTAAGTTCTTAGACTAGTGCATGGCACAAAGTAAGCACTATGTGAATAAATATTAGCTGTTGCTACTGTTGTTTTGTTGCTGTTGTTACTATTATTACTCTGACTCTTACCACCTCTGTACAAATACATTTATTTGCTCCTTTTTTTTTCTCCATTTATGGGTATGTAGAAATGATGAACAGCCAAATTTATTGAAAGAGTACATTTTCACATAGTTTCTCCATAGCCTTATCTTCTTACTCACTCCTCAGTTCACTTTGGTCTTAACTCTGGTTTTTTTTTTTTTTTAATTTATTTATTTGTCAGAGAGAGAGGGAGAGAGAGAGAGCGAGCACAGGCAGACAGAGTGGCAGGCAGAGGCAGAGGGAGAAGCAGGCTCCCCGCCGAGCAAGGAGCCCGATGTGGGACTCGATCCCAGGACGCTGGGATCATGACCTGAGCCGAAGGCAGCTGCTTAACCAACTGAGCCACCCTGGCGTCCCTTAACTCTGGTCTTGACCAACTGCTGTCATCATAGTTACCAATGATTTCTTAGTTGCAAGTTCAGTGGACTATTTTCCTGCTCACTTTACTCGAACTGTATAGTATTTGATACTTTTCATCATAATTTCCACTTTGGAATATTCTCCTTCTTTGGCTTCAATGTTAACATTTTTGTTTGGTTCTTCCTCTGCCTGCTCCTTTAAATGTTACTATTCCTTAGGATTTTGTGAATTTCTCACCTTTTATGTTAACCCCTGGACAACTTCATACATACTGAGGGGTCACTGACTACTTCAGCTCATTGTTACTGCCTCCTAAATGTTGGTCTCTAACTCAGACTTTGTCTAAGCTCTTTTTAGGATATCTCTACCTTGGCTGTCCCACAAACGTTTAAGCTCAACATGTCCTAGCCGACCTCACTATTTTTAACCTTGCTGCTGCTTCTAAAAACCTGTCTTTTTGTCTATTTTGTGGCTATTAATAATGGCATCCAGGAGCCTGGGATCAACCTAGAG
Organism: Mellivora capensis; assembly: GCA_004024625.1. Lineage (NCBI taxonomy): Eukaryota > Metazoa > Chordata > Mammalia > Carnivora > Mustelidae > Mellivora > Mellivora capensis. Next base: position 29,502 of record PISX010009451.1, read on the forward strand.
ATTTTCATTGCTCTCGTTCCCCCCATCCAGACTGTCATCAAGTTTTGTGTGTGTCTGTTTGTTTTTAACTCTGCCATCTAAGTATATCTTGAACCTTGCTCTGTTCCAGTGTCTCCTCTGTTGCCTTAACCAATGCACCCTTCTCTCACCAGGATTATCGCAATAATTGCCTATTTACCCATTTCCATAATCTATCTAATCCATCGATCATACGATTGCTTAAAAAAAATCTTTTCTTTGAAAAGTAAAGATGAGTATTTTGCTCTTATTTTGGACTTATTTTGTTCTGATAGACGGGATAAAGTCCATATATCTTAGCAAAGTATATTGGCCTCATCTGTTTCTACTCTTCATGCACTCTGGCCATATTGAGTAAATTATTTCCTGAATGCACCTGGCACTTAATCTATAACTTTGCACATACTGCTCCCTCTGTATGCATTGTCTTTCTTTCCTGTTCCCCCAGGCCATCCTTTTGATTCCTTATTTCCACTGTGCAGCTTCCTCTGACATGCCCAGATTGACTTTGTAACTTTACCTACTTTGTAACTTTAACTACTGCACTCATAGTGCTGTTGTACCTTTACAAAGCTATGTTTTAGCATTTGCCACATGATACTGTTTGTACCACTTAATAGATTGTCATCTCCGCAAAGGAAAGGGCCTCTGTGTACAGCACCTACCATAGCGCCTGTGCGCTGAATAAACCCTCAGTAACTTAAAAAAATTTAAAAACATGGAATCTCTATTCTCTAGATGTTTATTCTCTAATGGTTTTACCACCAGCCTAAACATTCCTGACAAATGGTGGCTGGGTTTTTCCTTTTGTTTTGCAGTATATCAACTCTGGAAACCTGGAACAGTTGCTAGACAGTAACCTGCATTTGCCCTGGACTGTGAGAGTAAAACTGGCCTATGACATAGCAGTGGGCCTCAGCTACCTTCATTTCAAAGGCATTTTCCATCGGGACCTCACATCTAAGGTATGAAGGCTTTCCTTGCACAACTCTTTGAGACACTGTCGTCTTCCATTACCAGAAAGCTATGTTAAGAAACCAGTCACTATGGGGCGCCTGAGTGGCTCAATGGGTTAAAGCCTCTGCTTTCGGCTCAGGTCCTGGGATCAAGCCCCACATAGGGCTCTGCTCCGCGGAGAGCCTGCTTCCCTCTCTCTCCCTGCCTGCCTCTCTTGCCTACTTGTAATCTCTGTCTGTCAAATAAATAAATAAAATCTTAAAAAAAAAAAGAAACCAGTCACTAATGAGCTTTGAAATGATGAAGATCTCATATAGATTTATCATTTAGTCACAGAGAATATAACTTACTAGTCTGTATAGCTAGTCCTTAGAAAGCCAGTGTTGGCTCACAGCAGGTACCTTTTAGTGTTGAGCTAGGCAACATATATATCTTAAGAATCTTAATCCTTGACCCAGTCTGAATGAGTGTTACAGGAGCAGGTGACATGGGAGGGTTAAGAGATTCATTCCTCTCCTGTAGGAGTGACAGCAGTCATTGCAAATTGGGGGCCTGTGTCGTAGAGTTCTCTTTCATGGCCTTCAGGAGGTAGCTCTTAACTGAGAGCAGGAGTTCACTGCTTTTGTCATTTGAGTGCAGGTTTTGAGGACTATAATGTACTGACCCATTTTCTATCTCTGTGATTGAGTTTCTGCCCTTCTGCCAGTTCTTCTTTGGCATCAGCTAGTCTCTTGCTGTCCAAATTGCTGTGTGACTAGGTTAGAAAAGAGTTGCTTTTAGAGGAAGTTGGCCATGCTACAAGGCAAGCACTTCAGGGCCAAGTGGCCCAGGACACCACCATAACCAGGCTTATATAAATAGTATTGTTTGATCATTGATGTGGGAACTATAAGCCATCTAACAGGACTTCTGTGCAAGAGCTGATTTAAAGTCTTCTAGAGAGGTATAGAGGAGTTTTGTACTTGTCCAAGAATAGCTGTCATTTCATTCTCCACCCGCAACACCTACACATGCACACATATAGACATGCATACCAGACTCCTGCACCCCTTCTGTCATGAAGGAGGGGTGAGGGAGCTTGTTATAAGACGAAGTTTGCAAAGGGGACACAAGCAAGCTGTACTCTCAGAGCCAATAAGGCCTAGAACAGTAAGTCCTTGGTTACCTCACACAACAGCGGTTCTTGTGTTCCAAACAGCAGTAGTGCCCCTAAGGGACCCTGGCGATTGGCTTATAAACTACTGCAGAGAAAATAGCTTTGGGGGGGGGGTGGATGTGGGGCCTCTGGTTGTAGCAGGGCCTTTTGTAGTCAGCTGCACTGTTACTGAAGCAGCATTAAGATGGCAAGTGGAGGAACGCCTGGGTTGCTCAGTCGGTTGGGCGTCTGACTCTTGGTTTCGGCTCAGGTTATGATCTCATAAGTCATAAGACCCCTTTGAGTCCCTTGTCAGCTCAGTCCCCACAGTGGAGAGCTGAATGTATGATTAGTGTATGCCTTTGACATATATGAAAAGAAGCCCAGTTGTTCAATTATCTGCCCAAACTTTCAAATAAGAAACTTTTGCTAAGCCCTTTCTGTGTGTCTGTGCTAGGTTTGAGACACAGAGATGAATGGGATCATTCTGTCACTGACGAAGCAAACATAGAAGTCTCTCTGCTCTAGTGTGATGAATTCTAATAGGGGAGCGGACACAGAGGAACAAAAGCCAGACAGCTGTAGTGCCTATGCTCCTTTTTGAGCCTGAAAATCAGAAACCTTTCCCCTCAGGGAAGTCTGTCTGAGCCTCCCTTACGTCTGCTGCTTACTCTAGGCAAGGATACATTTTTTCCACCCCAGAGGGAGTGGGGAGGGCTATGGGAGAGGGAATCTTTTTACTTTTTTAATTAACATATAATGTAATATTTGTTTCAGGGGTACAGGTCTGTGATTCATCGGTCTTACACAATTCACAGCACTCACCATAGCACATACCCTCCCCAGTGTCCATCACCCAGCCACCCTATCCCTAGCCCCCCCAGCAACCCTCAGTTTGTTTCCTGAGATTAAGATTCTGTTATGGTTAGGGGAGAGAGAATCTTAAGCAGGCTTCATGCCTCTCATGGTGCCTGACGTGGGGCTTAGTCTCACAACGCTGAGATTATGACCCCGAAATCAAGTTGGACACTTAACCAACTGAGCCACCCAGGGTGCCCCAAAGACACTTTTGAATAAAGCATTCTTTGTCGTATATGTAGTGGACCTTATATTCCACACAGCTTGAAAACTGGTCTGGCTTCTTCAGAACCCCACAGTGGTCTGAGCTTCATATTTTGTATTCTGTAGCCACCTAGTTATAATGGGGCCATGTCCAAGTTGGGTGAGAAATGCAAGCATTGTACTAGATGCCTTTGGACGTTTGAGATAGTGGCTGGAGTGCCAAATGAAGGGGTTTTACGGTATTGCACATAGTGCTGACTTCTCCACGGCCCCTGGACCCTGCTGCTCTCTTAAGACTACATTACTCCTGCCATGACCTTGCTGAAGCCTACATTGCTTCATTATAAAAGGGGAAAGCTTTTCAGCCTCTTTCTGGGGAGGGCAGTGTCATGTGAGAACCCTTAGGAGACCTGGGTCTTTACCACTGACAGTTGTAAGCTTCATTTTTCTCATCTTAAATGTAAAAATCTTAGATCTGCTCACCTGACAATGTTGTTTTGACTGTGTTTGTGAAAAATGTTTTGTAATCTTCGGGTGCCATATAGACAGAAGTAGGTAATCTTTCTCTTACCCAAGGGGCTAGGAAGTATTCTCTGGGCCATCTCCTTCTTAAGATATCACTGCTTTCCTAAAGCTTATAGTCTCTAGCCATGGGAAGGGACTATACAGACTTTGATGGTAGATGGGAATGTTACAGAGAGGGCAATGCATAGGATGCTTTGAAAGAAGGGTATTTAACCCAACCTGAGGGTACAGAGCAGGCTTCTCAGAGGAGATGGGGGCTGAACTGAATCTGGAAAATTGAATTATACTTATTAGTTTAGTTTAATTATTATCAGTACACATGCTGGAGGTCATATTCTAGACCAGAGCAGACACAGGGAATTGCACAAACGAAGGCATAGTGGCATGAACTCTATGATGTGCAGACTGGGAGGGAGGAGTGGTAGGGAATAAGAGTTGAATAGAGAGGACTCTGATCATATATTGTGTGGCTTAGATTTAATCTTCTAGGTAGGAAATGGAGAAAGCCACTAAGCTTTTTTGAGATATACTTCACATAAAACAAAATTTGCCTGAAAGTATGTTTTTCAGTGGCTTTTAGTATATTCAGCCACCACCATTATCTAATTTTGGAACTTTTCATCATTCCAGAATGAAAGCCCCACACTCTAGTCCCTTCTCCCTTCAGCCCTGGACAACCACTAATCCATTTTCACTTTCTATGGATTTGCTTATTCTGGACATTTCATATAAATGGAATCATACAATATGTCAATGATGGCTTTTAAATAGGGGAGTAACACAGATTCACATTTTACTAAGGTCATGCTGGCAGGAATGAGGAAGGTGAATAATAGAGATCAGGCCAGGGAGACTAGTTACAGGAATGTTGCAATATTCAGGGGAAGAATGAGGAGGACCTAATGCAAGGGTAGTGGGAATGAAGAAAGAAGGACTGATTTGGAATATATGTATTATTATTTTTTTTTAAAGAGTTTTGTTTTTGTTTTTTTTTTTTTTGGTCAGACAGAGGCAGAGAGAGCACAAGCAGGGGGAGCAGCAGAGGGAGAGGGAGAAGCAGGCTCTCTACCCAGCAGGGAGCCCGATGTGGGACTCCATCCCAGGACCCTGGGATCATGACCCAAACTGAAGGCAAGATGCTTAACTGACTGAGCTACCCAGATGCCCCTGCATGCCCAGTATTTTTTTTTAATTTTTATTTTTTTAAAGATTTTATTTATTTATTTGACAGATCACAAGTAGGCAGAGAGGCAGGCAGAGAGAGAGAGTGGAGGAAGCAGGCTCCCTGCTGAGCAAAGAGCCCGATGCAGGGCTCGATCCCAGGACCCTAGAATCATGACCTGAGCCGAAGGCAGAGGCTTTAACCTACTGAGCTACCCAGGTGCCCCCTGCATGCCCAGTATTAATATGATTCCTGAATCACATAAAAAAAGTGTTGAAAGAAGTAATCAGCAATGTCAGCAGCAGAAATATCAAGTATATAAGAACCAATTTTGTCTATTGAAATTAATGCCATAGAAGTCATTGTATCTTCTGGGGGAACTCACAGCAGAAATCAATGAGGAATGAGTGGGAGATAAGGAAGTGAAAACACCAAGCGTGGCCAGCCATACTTCACTAGCCTAGACCCCATTAAGGGCAGGGTCTTTAAGGGCAGGCTGGGAGTTTCTGGTAAATCCCGCAGGGGCTAATCCAGCAGGGTTCCTCCACATTTTCCTTATCACCTCAGTTACAGACTCCAAAAGTCTGGCTCTTTTGGTTTGCAGTATCCCATCTTTGTCTTTGGCTCCCGTGCCAGCTGTTGGCTGTGAGAAGCTGTACAAAGGGCAGTAGTCACCCTCCAGATGAGAGGCAAACTGGGTAGCTTTGTCCCATATTGTGGGGCCCCAATCATCCCTGCCTTAGCCATTTCTCAGCTGTTCACGGAAACTACTGTGAAGTCACTTACCCCTACGTGGGTGGTTTGTAGTGAGCAGACAGTAGATGTCCATGAATGTAAAGCTGGGGCAGAAACCGCACAGCTTTGACAAGGATAGTGTACTGTGGCCATATTCTTTTTTCCTTATCTGCTGCTCCCAGGTTGAATTTATGGGGCTGTTTCTGAGGGCTATAAAGCAAATAGTAAGTAGGACTTTAGACTGAGCCTTGGAGCAAGGAGCCTGAGTTGTTGGTGAAAAGGGGGGGGGGAGAGAACGTGACCAATCTGAGCTGATACTGCCTCACAAGCCTGTGCCTTGTAGCTTGGGCTTTGGCTTTTTAATAGGCAATAGCTGGCCCAGGCCCGTCCTCTCACAGCGATAGTTGGGGGGCTCGGGGGTGCTGGGGCAGCACGACTTGATGGGAGGGCCAAAGCCATGGCAAGCACAAGGATGGTCCTGCTTGGAAGCCAGGTATGGTGCATGTCCATCTGGGACCCCGGGTAGGAGAAGATGAAATCACAGGCTCCTTCCAGCTTAGGGAGAGAATAGTATGATCATGTCGAGGCCAAAGGAAGGGAGCGATTCGTACCTGCGGTGGAGGAAGCAGGTGGTGATGTGGCTCTGCCTCAGCAACTGCATGCCAAGCCCGGTGAGGAGGAGGGAGGGCAGGTTTGGGTCAGATAGGGCCTTGATGGCCCCAGAGATGTCCCTGAGCCCAGGATCCCTACTCTGTCCTGCCTCTGGAGAAAGAGGGTGGAAGGAGGTGCCTCCTGAGTGAGTGTGTAGGGCTATTTTGAATGCAGCTGTTTGGGGAGAGCTGGTTGCTGATTTGTGTTTATTTACAAGTCATCTGGGTTCATCCTTTCTCTTGTTCAGTGAACACATCCTGAGCCTCTGTCATGAGTTGAGTGCTGTGAGGAGGCAAGGCCTGAATCAGAACCTGTTCTCTGCTAGACTGAAAGAGGAAGTGGCAGAGAGGAGGAGTTAAAGGAGTTGAGAAGAGAGAGAGGGTGGTAATGACAGGGTGGAAAGGTCACTTTTCTGTATTTTAAAATACATAAAAATACATGAAAAGAAGAGTTGGGAGAACATTCCAAATGAAAGGGACTGTATAAGCAACAACAAAAGCTTGAAGCTGTTCAGGCTTTAGGAGTACAGGTTGTCTGTGACCAGTTTGGATGGAGATACGTGCATAGGAACAGCAGGGGGAGGGGAGGTTCAGTTGGTTAGAGCCAGGTCATAGACTGAGAGGAAGCTGGTTGTGATCCTCTGGGCAGTGAAAGGTAGTGCAGGCCTGAATGCTTGTCTTAACGCTTACATTACTTGGCAAGGTCAGGCTAGTGTTTGGGTTTCTGCATTCTGAGGAAAAGAGAACGGGGGGCCAGGGGCCTGATAGTCTGTCTTCCTCTACTAGATTGTAAGCTCCAAGAGGACAAAGATGTCTGTTCACTGAGGCTTAGTATATAGAAAGCAAAGGTAAATATTTGTTGGAAGCATATGAATCTTAGGGCAGGAACCCAAGATCCAGGCCTGAGCCATCTCCCATGGGTGACAGAGCCCCCAAGCCTGACCACTGGGGTCAGCTAAGAGTGTCATTTCACCAAGGAGGAGAGCCAAGGTGCCCTGTGGCAGGGAGGGGTGGTGGTAACCTTATGGCTGGGTGGTCCCCCTTCTGAGACACATTGTCTTCTTCTTTGGGAACCCTAGAACTGCCTGATAAAGAGGGATGAAAATGGTTACTCTGCAGTGGTAGCTGACTTTGGCCTGGCTGAGAAGATTCCTGATGTCAGGTGGGTAGTCCTAATTGGTACTCGGGTCACAGAAGGGACTGAAGCAAAAGGAAAGCTCCAGCTTCTTCCTCACAGGCCAGAACTTGGTCACAGCTCAGTCCCAGCTAACTTGGTCACAGCTCAGTCCCAGCTCCCTAAATGTGGTCAGTCTTAGTGCCTTCTAAGTCTTCTCCCCTTCAGGGAGAGGAGTTCCCAGTGGTCAGGTATCCCATTGTGCCAGCCAGTGGCACGCTCATTTTCCATATAATCTCCCCTCCACCCCCACCCCACAGCATGGGGAGTGAAAAGCTGGCCGTGGTGGGCTCACCATTCTGGATGGCACCTGAGGTTCTCCGAGATGAGCCCTATAATGAAAAGGTGAGTCTGGGGACCCCGGGGCCTGGTTCTCCTTAGAATCCACTCTTAGCAGAAGGTATCCAGGATCAACCTGTATGTTCCGGGTGGGGAGCTATATCCTGTTAAGACCAGGACTGGAACTTGGCAGCTGCCCGGTAAATGAACTGAATGAAATGCAGACAGTAGGGCGCAGGCCTTCGCTGGTAGACCTGAGGGGCAGAAACCCCACCTCTCACTCCACTGAGAAGGAAACTGAGGTCTCATTACCCACCAGGCGGACGTGTTCTCTTACGGTATCATCCTCTGTGAGATCATTGCCCGCATCCAGGCTGATCCGGACTGTCTTCCCCGCACAGAGGTGAGCTGCAGGCATAGGGCACAGTGCCAGTGGGATGGGGCTGGTTTTGAAGCTCTGGAACTGTTGTTCCCAGGGTGGAGTTGCTGGAATTGTGTAGTTACTTTGGGGCAATTCTCAGCCTCTCCTAAGCAGGCCAGGATGGGTGGAGGGATTAATGACCGATCTTCCGTGTCCCCTTCCTACCATACCTATCCACAGAACTTCGGGCTAGACTATGATGCTTTCCAGCATATGGTGGGAGACTGTCCCCCAGACTTTCTGCAGCTTACTTTCAACTGCTGTAATGTGAGTATCTCCCTCCCCTCCCCCCAGCTTTGGTCAGGGGCTGGCTGAACCCTTTCATCTAGTTAGGACTGTAGGAACAGGCTGCTAATTAGCTTATGAGGAGCCTCATTTTCACTGATGAATAGCAGTGCCCGTGGCCCCTCCTCTAGGCCTGACAGCCTGTCCAAAGCCGTGGACCAAGGAAAGGAAAATTGTTCTGTTATACAGTCCTCAGCCTGCAGGGTAGACTCACTGCCTCTTGCCCTGGACATTGATAGAGCTCTGGTCAGGTTTCAGTTGGACCCTGGGTCCAGCTGGCCTTAAGGCCCATGGGAAGGGCTTTTGATAGCCTTCATTTTATACAGCTCTGGGGTCTGGACCTATCTATCATGACCAAGGGGTAGCTGGACTTTATCCAGGCAGACACCAGAAACATATTAGCAAGAACAGAACAAACCAATGTAAGCATACCCTTTTGGATGGTTCTGTGCCCATCAAGGGGATAAGATACATACTGAAAGGGTACTGATAGGAGTGGGTATAAGACAACAGCATCTTCCCTGACCTTAGCTCTGAGAATCACCCTCATGGTCTGGGGCCTTTAGAAAAGATCTCTTAGCTGCATATCTGAATCTTAGAAGTGCCAGAAACAGACTCAAATGCCATCCTTGGGGTAGAAGAGAGGAGGACAGGGCTAATGGTTGGTGTGGATGACTACAGATGGACCCTAAACTGCGCCCATCCTTCGTGGAGATTGGGAAGACCCTGGAGGAAATTCTGAGCCATCTACAGGAAGAAGAGCTAGAGACAGACAGGAAGCTGCAGTCCACAGCCAAGGGTAAGAGATTAGACCAGTATTCCACCTGACCCCAAGGGAAGAAATTAGGATGTGGGGCCTTCTTCTCTAGGGCTGATTATAGGATCCCACATCCAGAAGAAAGGCAGAGGGGCAGGGGATGATGGTAAAAGTACTGGACTCTAAGAAATATGACTCGGCATATGGCCTCTCGAGTTCTCTCATTGGTTAAATGCTTTGTGGCACAAGGTGCCACTTCTGTTTGTTAAGACTAATGTGAGTAAGTCTGTTTTGACTCATTGTTTTTCAGGACTCTTGGAAAAAGGACCTGGGGTGAAGCGACTGAGCACACTGGATGACAAGATCCCTCCCAAGTCCCCACGCCCAAGACGTACTATCTGGTTGTCTCGAAGCCAATCAGACATCTTCTCCCGTAAGCCCCCACGTACAGTGAATGTCTTGGACCCATACTACCAGCCACGAGATGGTACTGCCCGCACCCCCAAAATCAACCCTTTCAGTGCTCGCCAGGACCTCAAGGGTGGCAAGGTCAAGTTCTTTGACCTGCCCAGCAAGTCTGTTATCTCCCTGGTATTTGACCTGGATGCACCAGGGCCCGGAACTCTGCCTGTGGCTGACTGGCAGGACCCCCTGGCCCCACCTGCTCGCCGGTGGCGTTCTTTGCCTGGTTCACCAGAGTTCTTGCATCGAGAGTCCTGTCCATTTGTTGGCCGAGAAGAATCACTATCTGATGGGCCCCCACCACGCCTCAGTAGTCTCAAGTACAGAGTGAGAGAGATCCCGCCATTCCGAGCCTCTGCCCTCCAAGCTGCTCCAGCCCACGAAGCTATGGACTGCTCCAGTCCCCAGGAAGAAAATGGTTTGGGGCCCAGGCCCCAGGGGGCCAGTTCATGTCTTGCAGGTGCCTCTGAGGAAATGGAGGTAGAAGAAGAAAGGCCAAGAGGCTTGGCTCCTGTCCTTTTCTCTGTCTCAGGCATAGGCCTGAAATCCCAGGGAAAACAGGATGGGTGAGAGGGGTTAGTCCCCAGCTCACTTTGGGGGTGGACCTTCATTTGAAGCCACAGGGCCCCCTTGGTGCACAGCCTCAACTCTTCCCTGCAGCCTACAGAGCAGGCAGGCCAGGCCAGGCTCAATCTGGGGGCTCCAAGGGCCCAATGGCTGTGTATGAGAGGGGAGGCAGCAGTTAAAAGCCTTCCCAGGTAGGGCCAACAGCTGATACAAAGCTTCTGAAATCCAGCAAGGAGCTCTGGCTCCCATCCGACTCCCACTGCTCTTCCCCAGACAGGACCAGAGGACTCTTAGTTCTGGTTTGAGCTGGCAGGCAGCTAATACCCCAGGTTCTTCTCCCACCCCAGGTCTGTCATATAAGCTACTGGATGGAACTTGGAGCTAACCAGGAAGCCATAAAAGGCATGGCTATTTCTAAGACCTGAAGAATAGGGAGCTTCTTGCCAGGACGTCTAAGACACTTGAATAATTGTTGTTTGCACTTACTGCATGGTCAGACCACATCACTACATTTCTATGCAAGGGGAGGGTGAGGCAGCATGGTGGTCATGGCTCTTAGCTAACCTATTCAAAGATCTTTTCCAGTTGATTAATCTATTTTCATATTTATGAAGGAGTCTTAATGTTCTACCCTAGAAACTTTCAACCTTGTGGTTGGGAGTGGGGCCGTTTTTGTAGGCCTCAGGGCCTGCTCTATATATTTGTCAACATGTGATACACCCAGGTGGTTAAATGGCTTATGCACAGACGGATTTTCTTCCCTTCCTGCTCTGGCTGGAGCCACGGGAACAGTCTGTCCTTACAGAGCCGCAATAAGAAATAACCAAAGATGAAGCTGGTCAAATATTTTCATAACTTGTTTCTGTTGATTTTTTTGGTAATACTTTTTCCCAAGACACTTTCAGATTTAAAAATAAATAAAGTCTGTGTTACAGGTGCTGGTCAGCCTCCTTACTTGTACCCTTGTTCCTCAGCCTCTAGGGTAAAGGAGAAGGTCCAGGCCAGGACCAACCCCAAACCCTCAGCTCTGTAGAAGGTGGGAGTAGAACATTTACAGGTTAAAGGAACCCAGACACCTCTGTTCCACTCTGAGTTCTCTTCCTGGGCCTTGAGTGCTAGGCGGAAGTTGGGTCAGCTGCTGCCCCAAGCCAGCTTCATCTTCTGGTTGTGGGCTTTGGAGGATCGGGAGAACTGGCTCTTGGCCACTGTGAGGGGTACAGCTTTGCCACTCAGGTATACCTTGTTGTGGCATTCAGGTAGCCAGGGTCCAGAGCTACAGAGCTGGGGTCCTTGGCTCACTGCTACATAGGCCATCACGTAACCTGTCATAAAGGCATCAAAACCAGCCCGATGCAGTCCATCCCCAGGCACTGGGTGAGGACCGGCTTGACTCCCTGGCGCTTCTGGGGCAGCCGTATCAGCTGTTTCTGGCCCTGCTGTTTTAAGGTCCAGCTCCAAGTCATTTTTGTGACCTTGCTCCAAGCCAGGCTGGGTCCTAGTCTCATCCTCAGCTACCTCCTGCTCCATTTCTTCAGCCTTGAGGCCATCGCCACAGACCTGCTTCACGGGAGGACAATCCTCAGTTTCCTCAGAGGTCTGTTTCCCAGGCAGGCCCAACAAAGCCCTCCGCCGTTTCTCCCTACGTCGCCGCCGTCGCCGCTTGTCCTCCACCACAGCCTCATCGGTGTCAATGATAAGATCAATATCATGAGACCGAGGACACTGTGGTCCCAGGGGGCACCAACCATAGGCCTAGAGGTAGGAAAAGGCTTAGAGAGGCATTCCAGGCATTAGAACCTCCCCTCCCCCAAGAAATGGGTGTGTGCTCTCACCGAAAAGTTGTCACAGACGTTGGTGCAATGAGGACGATGGGTTGCAGGGGGCATGCAGCAGCGGTAGTCGATATGGGCCCTCATGCTAGAAGGATAGTTGCAGAACTCCAGGGTCAGGTGTGGGCTGCCAGCTGCCTGCTGCTTCCCATTTTCCCGCTCACTGAAACAGCATAAGAGGGTATTGGCCCACTAGCTTATAAACTCCAAGAGAATAGGGCTTTTGTCAGTTTTGCTTACTGCTGAATGCTCAGCACCGAATACTGTGCCTGGCACATGGCAGGCACTCAATAAATACTTAAATGAATGAAATAGTCAGGCTTATACCAGGCCCCACCCCTAAACCAGTTCCTCACCATTTCCGGAAAACATATTCTAGGTAGGAGGCCACGAAGCGTGCATGAAACTCAGCAGCATATTTGGTGTCATAAATGCCGGCTGGGAACATTTCACACAGGTCAGCAGTGAAGGTTCCCAAGCTCTCAGGCAGGTGTGCATAGAAGTTCTGGTACAGGAACACCAAGTCTATGAGACCGTTGTGTAGTACCAGGGGCCGGCGGGCCCGGATTAGCTCCAGGAACAGTGTCCTCACTGACTGGCTCTGACTCTCATCACCCTAGGTGGAAAGAAAGGGGTCATTGGGAAGCACAGTCCCCTAGGGAGTCTCTTTTGCACAACACTTATCCCTGGCGCCCCTATCTGGAAAGTTCTCTCTCCCTATGCTCGTCTATTGTGGATCAGGCGTGTTTCCCTAGCCTTATCCCTAGTGATTTCCCGTACTCCCTAAGAAGCAGATCCTCTCCCTGCACCCAGACTGGTTAGGAAGAAATGAAGTCACAGAAGGGGCAGTGTCAAGGTTGGAGACCTACCTTGTCATTGCCTTTGTGGTACGGGATACCCTGAGCATACTGCCGGTTGAAGTTGAAGCCATGCTGTACCAAGAACTGCACAGACTTTGGCTCTATCACATACTCTTCCATGCACAGCAGGGTCAGATTGAACACCTGAACCAGGTAGGAATGTTCACCCTGAGAGAGAAAGGATCTGCTACATCAGGATTTGGGATAGAAATACCGCACACCCGATGTTCTCCGGAATCTCAACCCTCCTCCCCGCGGCCACAGACCAGGGATGGGAAGATCAGTCCATACCTTGTCTGGCTGCTGCTTGAAGCAGGCAAGGCCCAGGGAGAGAACAGAACGGGTCCTGGCTGCATGACACACGGACTTGTAACGTTCCTCGATGCACCTTGGGGTTGGGTTTAGGGGGTGGCTGTGGCTGGGAGTTAGCCCTCAAACCACCCAGGACTGTGACTTCTACTCCAGGGATGAAGTCTGCCCCTCCTGCCAAGGCTGGCACTAAGATCAGGGCTTATACTTACTGGTTCAGTAAACTCTTCCTGTCCCCAAGCCCACTCAGTTCCTGGGAGTGTGTAAAGGGAGAGTCTTGTGTCAGGTTCCCATCACCAGCCCTTGCCCAGCTACTTGCCCTCCCCATTCCCCTGCCCTCACCGTGTCCACAGCCACGAAGCTAGCAGTCTTTATGGCCAGCAGGAGGGATGGCCACATCTCCTTGAAGTTGTCACTCTGCACATCCACCACGGGCACCTGGACTGCTAGCTTCTCCTCAAATTTTGTGCTTTTGCTGACACCGCCTGAGGCTAAGGAGAGAGCGTGGATGGTAATGCTGGGGCAGGGGCCCCAGGCAACAGGTACCAAGGTGTAGGCCATGGCTCGGGGTGGAATGTTGGGGGGCGGTTTCCATTAAGGCAAGAAATAGCACCTCTGCATTCCAAGCCTCTGTATCACATGTGCTCTACACACAGGCCTTGGGGCGAGCAGTGCTCTGAATTTGGGGGGAAAAGGCCGGCGTCTTCAGTGGTTTATGTCAGACTTTGGGAAAACTACTTCTCCCCACAGCACCACAATCTTCAGAAGTGGAACGCTTGATAAACGATCTGTGAGGTTCCTTCTTCCCACATCCCGCAGGAAATCCTTCTCAGGGCTTGAGGAAAGCGACTCCTTTAATGTCCCCCAAAGCTCCATAGTACTGTTCCCACGGGGGCCCAGGAGCCATAAGCAACGGTAACCAGTACCCGCCAGAGCCTCATAAATAATTTCTCACAGCCAAGCTCCCAATACATTCCACTTCTTTCGGACCCGCGCCACGTAACAGAACCAGGACTCTAGACTACACCTCCCCACACGCCCCTACCCGCCCCGACTGCTCTCAACGCGCCAGGCTCCAGCAGCCCGAGCCGCGCTGCCCACCGGGATTTGTAGTCTCCTCGTGGCTGGTTCAGAAGGAAGGAGCTGGTCCTCTGAACGTTAGTTTCTAGAGCTGAGAGCCCGAGGCCTTCCCCTCTCCGGAGCGCACAGGGTTTTAAGGCGGGAAGCCCTCGGAAGCCACTCACCGTCAGGGGCCGCTGGGGCTGAGGCTGCGCCATCGCCACTGTCGGCGGCCATGACACCGCGCGCCCTCGCCTGAGTAGTCGGTGAGTACGCGGAGCTTCCGCCTGCCTGCTCTCCGCGCGGCTCCGGCGGTGGGGGACGGGGCGGGGCCTCGCCCTCCGTGTCGCCGACCGGTCGGACTTCCGTTCACACCTCCCGGGTCTGGCACGGAGGGGGCGGCCCGGCGCGCGCGGGGACCTATTGGCTGGCGCCGTGCGGTCGGAGCCACGCCCCCTGGAGCGCGTCGGAAGGCGGGCGCGGGAGACTGAATGGGAGGTAATGCGTTCTCTGCGTTCTCCCGGCGGGAACGTCGGCGCCGGCTTTACGCGGTCCTCCTCCACGCGGCCCCGGGGTGGGGATGGCGGTCCCCAGCGGCGGGGAGGCTGCCCGGGCCAGCCTGAAGCGCGCCCAGGAGTTAGGCACAGCCCGGGCAGTGTAGGGAGAAAGAAGGGTCTAACGGGAATAGGTAAATTCACAAGCAGAATGGAGACCTCACTTTCAGGAAGTGAAAAGGCGGGTAGGGGGACTCGAGACGAGGCTGCCAGAGGGGTTAGAGCCACCGACTGGCAGGGAAGCCTTTGTAATAATCCGGACAGGAAGTACAGTTTGACCTCCGGGGTGATTGCACTTGAATCCTGATACCGTGAGAGACATGGCCCTTACCGGAGGCCGGTTCTGTCTCCCGGGCTCCGGTGCCCATCAAGGAATCTCAGCTCTTTCTTTATTTACTGTTTCTAGTTCATCTTCAACCTTTCTCCACTGAGTCTTTTTCATCATTAGTCAGTATAGTTTGGATTTCTCCCATTCTAGTATATGTGCTGCCGAAGCGAGCACTGGATTTCTCCCATTCTAAAGAAAGAAACCTCTTACTATATTTCATCCGGTTAATTAACTTAATAGTGCTTGTTGTATACAACTTACCTGGCACTGTGCTCAGCACTGGGGACTCAACAGTCAACAAAAGAGACTCAGTCTTCCCTCATGGAGTTTTGTAGTCAAGTCAGGTAAGCAGACACTGATCAAAGAAACATAAATGTGAAATTACAATTAGTATAAGAGGGAAAAAATGAAGAATTACATAAGATTGTGAGACTAGGGGAGGGGGGCTGATTGGGACATTTAAGTCAAGACCTGAAAGAATGGGGTGGCTGGGTGGCTCAGTCGGTTAAGCATCTGCCTTTGGCTCAGGTCAGGATCCCAGTCAGGGTCCTGGGATGGAGTCCCATATTGGGCTCCCTGCTCAGTGGGGAGCCTGTTTTTTTTCTCTGCTGCTCCCCCTGCTTTGTTCTCTTTCTCTCTCTGTCAAATAATTAAATAAAATCTTTAAAAAGGGGGAAAAAGAAGACCTGAAAGAATGAGTAACTGTTAGGTGAAGAACAGGGTAAGAGCTGTCCAAATAGAGAAAAAGGATTGGGTGAGATGTCAAGGCGGACAGACATGTGGGGGATTGAAGCAACTATTAAGGCAAATATGGCTGGATCATAGTGAGTGAGGGGATGAAGCAAGTGGGGATCTTTGGAGCCTACAAGACTATGTTAAGAGGATTGGGTTCTCAGAGCAAATGGGTGTGAGAGCCAAAGTCCTCCATTGCTTACAAGGTACTTAGAGATCCTGTGCCCTCTACCTTCTTTACCTCTTTGACCTCCTCTACTACTCATCCTTCCTGGGTCCATTCTAACCACACTGGCTTCCTTAGTATTCTACAAACACACCAGGCACCTTCCCTTAGGGCCATTGCACTAGCTCCTTTGTAGGATGCCTTTGGCGAATTCCTTCAATTGCCTGAAATCACTGGACAAATATCACTTTAATAAGGCCCACCTTGACCATGTGCTTTAAAACTGCAACATTCCAGGGGCACGTGGATGACTCAGTCGGTAGAGCGTGTGCCTTTGGCTGACATCATGATCCCAGGGTCCTGGGATTGATGTCCCCCCCCCCCCCATCACACTGGGCTCTCTGCTCAGTGGGGAGCCTGCTTCTCCCTCTCCCTCTTGCTGCTCTCCTTGCTTGGGTTCTCTCACTCTCTCTGTCAAATAAATATATAAATAAAATCTTTTAAAAAAATAAAATTGCAACATTCCACCATCACCACTCCTTATCCCCTTCACCTACTCTACATCTTCTCTTTGTGTTAGTATTTATCAGTTAACATCCTATATAATTTAATTATTATTGTCCCCCCCCCCACATTAGAATATAAGCTCCATAACGATAGGAACCTTTGGTGTTTTATTTACTGAAGTTTTCAAGTACTTAAAACTGCTTGGCACATAGGCACTACATAAATATTTACTCAGTGAATTAGTAGGAAGCCATCGAAGGTTTTAAGTAAGAAAATGAGATGTGTCTTAAAAGACAGCTTTACTCTTTGGAAAATAGATTGTAGGATGAATTATGGAGTTAATTAGTTTGGTGACCATTGGTTGCTAGGAAAGGAAGGAGAGTGGGTTTTGTAAATGGGATAAAGGAGCAGGACCTTGAGCTCAGCCTGTTGGGAGAGACCATTGTTTCATATCCGGAGGAGAGGGAGCTGGAGAATGCAGGTAAGTGCAGAGGGCAGGAAGCTTGTGCATTCACTTTTCTCTGCAGGAAGAAGGAAGCTCTTGATGAAAATGAGGTGATGAAGTGAGGTTTTAAGAGGTTGAAGCAGGAGCTCAGCAGGGACTGTGGTGGAGCACAGCACGGGAGTGCAGTCTCGGGAGGCAGACCTTCTGGGTTTGGGTGCACAGGTTGCTTCTAGAAGCCTCAGTTTCCTCATAACTGCAGTGGAGGTGATAACAAACATATACCTAATGGCGTTGTCTGGAGATGGAGGGGGAAATCGCTTAACTTAGCATCGGGTCTGGCACACGATAAGCCCTCACTAACCAAAAGAACAGTAAGGGAGCAATGAAGACCAACCAGATAGATTTCTCATTACCAGTGGGCAGACGGCTTTGGTTTACTACATCAAGAAAAGATTAGGAATAAAAATAGCACATCCACTCCCACCACCACCGCCACCACCCCAACTTGCCGTCTGCTCTCGGGCCAATCTTTTCCCATCTCTGATCCTTGGTTTCTCCTTTCTGTAGAAAGGAGGTTTGGACTACATGATGGCTCAAGGCTGTTTCATATGCTGCATCTCTACCAGATAAACTTCCTGCCCTCCGCGTGCTTCTAGACACACCTCATGAGCCTCTGTCCACACATAGAGTCACAATGAGCATCCGGGATACACAGGTGTATCCTGCCCAGCCCAGCCCTGGTCTCTTCTTTTGCGTGTCTCCAAGATTCCGCTTATGTTGGTCTCTCTGAAGTCACTTGCAGAAACTCAGCCCTGCTGGTCATCCCTCAGTGCCACAGCCTGCCAAGAGCGAACCCGTGAGCATCTGGAGAGTGAGGAAAGCTAGACACTCTATCATGAGGGTTGCAGAGAGGGAGGTGGCTGTTATACCCATTGTGGGGCCCCAAGATTCAGCCTCATTGTGACTGACCACTTTGGGCCTTTCTCTTCTAGGCCATCATGAAGAAGCCACGAATAGCTGTGAGGAGTCATCGCAGGAAGCAGGCATCCCGCCAGGAGGGAAAGAAGTGTGTCCTTAGCAGTAGCCGGGTCAAGCCTTCGACCCCAAATGGTGAGGAGCTCAGTCCTAGTCAAAGACAAAGGTGCTGGATTCATTGGCCATGAAAGGAAGGGAGATTCGGGCTGGGAAGGGAGCACAGTTATGTGTCAGGACCTTAAGGGACTAATTAAGGGTCTCATTCTGACTTTGCTGTGTCACTTTGGGATGATTGCTCTGAATGGCTGCTTTCTTACCAGTGAAATGGAGCGGTTGTCTGTGCACTTCCTTCCTCTTGTATCTTTCATGGGATCGATTGAGTTTACGAGCCTGAAAATGTTTTGTAAGTGGGAAAGCCCAGCGCACGTATACGTTATGCTTGGCTGAAACTGTTGGGTGTTCACTGTGACCCAGAGTCAAAGAAGGCAGTGGTACCACCCTGGGAAAGTTAAGGCTGGAAATCTGGCTCAGGTTACATACAGCTAGAGAATTCTGGTCTGATTTCACGATCCAAAGCTTAAGCAAGGGGTTGGGGGTAGGGGACACCCTAAGTGGGAGCAGCCAGGCTGCAGTGCCCTGGGTACCTGGTGCGTGGCCTAGGCAGGGACGATGCCTGAATTTCCTGTGGTCCCAGCAGACTTGACCAGGCGGCAGGAGGAGGTAGTGTTGCAGGCCTTCTCCCCGTACCATCTCTTCAGAGACACAGCTGAGGTCACAGTCTTTCGGGAGAAGCTACTGAGCTGGTTCGACCGAGAGAAGCGGGACCTACCCTGGAGAAGGCGGGTAAGCAGGCGAGGGACAGGGACAGCAGGGTGGGAGGTGGGTGCCCAGTGGTCTCCATACTGACTTCTTCCCTGGGACTGCTTTGGCAGGCGGAGGGGGAGGTGGACCTGGACAGGCGGGCATATGCTGGTGAGTGCATGACTTGGGACCTGGGCTGCTTTGCCTGGATGCCCACTGGTCTGGGGTCTAGGGGCTGTGTGCTGGGAGCAGGGCAGGTCGGCTGCGCCCTCATGCCAGCCCCTCTCCCCCAGTGTGGGTCTCAGAGGTCATGCTGCAGCAGACCCAGGTTGCCACGGTGATCGACTATTATACCCGATGGATGCAGGTGACTCCAGGGAAGGAAGGGGAGGGTCATGAGCCAGACCCCAGAGAGAGCCCAGCCTTTGGGGTAGGGGTGAAGAACATTTCTTCCATCTCCCTTGACTTTGAACTTGCTCCTTTTTGTTTGCCTTCGAGCTATAGAAGTGGCCAACACTGCAGGACCTGGCCAGTGCTTCCCTGGAGGTAAGAGTCACCCTGGGAGTGGGGGAGGAATGGGGACAAGTAAGGACTGACCACTGATATCTCTGCTCTCACCCACAGGAGGTCAACCAGCTCTGGGCGGGCCTGGGCTACTACTCTCGAGCCCGGCGGCTGCAGGAGGGAGCCCGGAAGGTGAGGGGGTGACAGGGGATGACAGGTAAGGGGGTGAGGCCCAGGGCCTTAGGTGTCTCATAACCTAGAGCCTCCCCAACCCCACAATTAGGTGGTAGAGGAGCTAGGGGGCCACGTGCCACGTACAGCAGAGACCCTGCAGCAGCTCCTGCCTGGCGTGGGGCGGTACACAGCTGGAGCCATTGCCTCCATTGCCTTTGGACAGGTGAGCCCCCAGGCCACCCCCGCTCGGTGTGTGCCCACCCTTCTTCCTCCCAGAACAGGCTAACTCCTGGATTCCTCTGTGCCAGGCAGCCGGTGTGGTAGACGGGAACGTCGTACGGGTGCTGTGCCGAGTCCGAGCCATTGGTGCGGATCCCAGCAGCACCCTCGTCTCCCAGCATCTCTGGTAGGATCTTCGGGGTCATGGGGAGACCGGGAAGGGTGTCTCCAAAGTGCCTCTGGCTTACAGCCATGTTCCCTTGTAGGAGCTTAGCCCAGCAGCTGGTAGACCCAGCCCGGCCTGGGGACTCAAACCAAGCGGCCATGGAGCTGGGGGCCATGGTGTGCACCCCGCAGCACCCACACTGCAGCCAGTGCCCAGTGCAGAGCCTGTGCCGTGCACACTGGAGAGTGAGCCATGTGGGGAAGGGGCAGGCAGGGGTCCTAGATGGTGGTCCCTGCTGCATGACATCTGCTTCATGCCCCTTAGGTGGAGCGGGAACAGCGCTTGGCCTTGCAGAGCCTGCCAGGCAGCCCGGACGTGGAGGAGTGTGGTGAGTGCCGGCCCCAGCCCTTTACTGCAGCGCTGGGGACCTGCTTGTGGAAGCCTCGTTCCAGTTTGTCCTACACCCCAAATAAGACTGCAGAGCTGGGCCCTGGCCTGCTCTCGGGGCCTGAGCAGCACTTGGGGCTCTCTCTTCCCAGTTCCCAGCACGGGGCAGTGCCAGCTGTGTGCACCTCCCACGGAGCCCTGGGACCGGACCCTGGGAGTGACCAACTTCCCCAGAAAAGCCAGCCGCAGGCCCCCCAGGGAGGAGTGCTCTGCTGTCTGTGTTCTGGAGCAGCCCGGAGCCCGTGGAGGTCCTCAAATTCTGCTGGTGCAGAGGCCCAGCTCAGGTAGCTAGATCCTCGGAGCCCAGGGTGCTGGCAGGAGCACCAAAGGGGGACACGGAGGAGTTGACAGCTAACGCCTGGCCACACCTGGCTGCCCTTCCTCTCAGGTTTGCTGGCAGGACTGTGGGAGTTTCCGTGTGTGACCACACAGCCCTCCGGGCCATGTGAGCGTGAGGCCCTGCTGCTGGAGCTGCAGCGCTGGGCTGGACCTCTCCCAGCCACCCACCTCCGGCACCTGGGGCAGGTGAGGGACCCATGCAAGGGGAAGGGGTCTTGGCTTCTGTGGGCACGTTCATGGGCCTGTTTCAGCCCCTTGGTTCTCCCTCCAGGTGGTCCACACCTTCTCTCACATCAAGCTGACATATCAAGTATACAGTCTGGCTCTGGACGGGCAGACCCTGGTGACCGTCACACCACCTGGCGCTCGCTGGCTGACCCATGAGGAGTTTCACACTGCTGCTGTCTCCACCGCTATGAAAAAGGCACTACTTGTGTTGTCTTCCTTGTACTTTTTTGTGTTTCCTGTATGTTCTTTGTGAACCTATTACCATGTGAACAGGGAAACACAAAAGCATATTTTAAACAGGTGTGTTGTGGGGGGCGTGAAGTTGAGAGACCACAGGAGTTTGGCTCTTTGGGGTTAAGATGCCAGCCCTGTACTCTCCCCCTCTTTCTTTGGCTAGGTGTTCCGTGTGTACGAGGGCCAACAGCCAGGGACTCGCAAGGTGAGTCTCTTGGCCCTCACCCAGCCATCTTTCCCCAGCCCCGAACCTACGGGTTTTCAGTGAGTTAAATGACACATGCTTGGGTGAACATTATCCCTTCCAGACTTCGCTGTAGGCAGAGAGGTAATAGGTCTCTTCCCTGGAGACCTTACAGCTTGGAATCCAGGGTGGAGAATAACAAATGATGGAGACAATAGGGTCACAGGTGTGTGAAAAATGCTTGTACTAGGTTTTGTAGTTTATGAGAGCTTTCAGTTCTGTCTGGGAGGCAAAGATCAGGAAAGGCTGCTTAGAAGCAGCAGCTGGTAATCTGGGTTGAAGAAACAAATCCATTATCTCCTAGTCTGGGAGGGGAATCTGCAGCAAGAATGTTCCTACCAGGGGCGCCTGGGTGGCTCAGTGGGTTAAAGCCTCTGCCTTCGGCTCGGGTCATGATTCCGGGGTCCTGGGATCGAGCCCCGCATCGGGCTCTCTGCTTGGCAGGGAGCCTGCTTCCTCCTCTCTGTCTGCTTGCTTCTCTGACTACTTGTGATCTCTGTCAAATAAATAAATAAAATCTTAAAAAAAAAAAAAAAAAGAATGTTCCTACCAGGCCCAAGAGTAGTGTGAGCAAAGCTGGTGTAACTCGGCGTGCTGCATGCAAGGACACATTTGATGGGCAGGGCCTGCGCAGGCCAGTCAGGGCCAGGGGCACCAGGCCACGAAAGCATTTTTGGTGAGGAGAGGAGTCCGATTTGTATCTTAGGGAGACTACCTTGGGCTGTGCCATTTAGAGTTGACCGAAGGTGCACATAATGGAGACCGGCTGGAAGCTTTAGAGTTCAGACAGGAACCTGAGCTTTATCAGTGCCGTGGAGAGGGGGGCAGGAGAGGACTCTCTGCTGCCCTCTGAGTGGCTCCTTCCTTTGGCTTCTATACAGGGTTCCAAACGGTCCCCGGTGTCTACTCCATCCAACAGGAAAAGGCCCAGCCCGGGCCAGCAAGTCCTGGATAGTTTCTTCCGGCCTCACCTCCCCACGGACGCACCCCACCTCAACAGTACCGCCCAGTGACGCCTCTGCAAGCCCCCACTTCCTGAGAATCCGTTTTGTTTTTTTTTAATAAAGTGCTTATTTTTATAGTCTTTTAGAGACTTTCCACCTCCTCCCTAGCCCACTCATTCTTCCCCTCAGAGGGGCCCGGAAAGTGGTGAGTCGTGAAGTCCTGCTTGGTGCTGCCTTCCACTGGCCGCTCCCAGCCAGCCCCGGGGCAAATGGAGGTGAATGTTCTGTCCAGAGTGATCGTCCTCCTCCAGCCCCCAGGAGAGAGGAAGAAAGCAGCCGCAGGGGGCCCCCTGCTTGATCCAGATCTCTGGTCAACTCTGACTGGAGCAGTGGTATTGTTCCAGAGCAGGTGGTTGGGCTCAGCCCTGATCCAAGCCCTCCCCACCCACAAAGGCTGCTCCCTAGGGAGAGGGGAAATGGGAGGATTTGTTGTCTTAAACTCCTACCTTAAACACTAAATTTATTTCTGTATTGTTTCATATGTAGTGAAACAATACAGCAAATCAAGGGTTAATAATCGTAAAATTGGGGGATATGGTGGAGAGAAATGGGATCAGAGAAGGTCACAAAGATGGTTCAAAAGTACTGGTAAGTTCTATTTCCTACTATAATTCCTTTATCATTGTTTATGTTAGTTATAGACTATAAGAACATTTCATAGTTTAAAAAAAAAATCCCACCTCTTTGGGACCCCAGTGAGAGCTTCAAGTTCTGGTAGGTACCGAAGACATGGTGGCCGTACCTGGCCCCTGGGGACAAAGCCCTTCACCCCAAGCCTCTGCAGGTGTTTCTCAGTTCAGCTGGCTCTGTGCTCCAGGACAGGAGGCTGAAACCAGCCGCAACCTTCCTCAGGCTTCCCAGTCCCTGGCGGCTTGCTCCTGCACCGACTGCCATAGAGCCTGAATGTTGCCCTGGCCAAAGCCTGTGGCCCCCTGCCTCTGAATCAGCTCCAGGAAGAAGGTGTCCTCTGGAAAGAGAGACTTGGTGAAGACCTGAAGCAGAAACTTGCCTTCATCGCCATCCAACAGGATCCCCTGTCGGGCCAGCAGGCTAGGCTTATGCCCAGCAGCTAGGATCTGCCTTTTCTTGCCCGGCTGCTCGTAGTATGCCTCAGGAGGAGCCAGCAGCTGCCCCCCAGCTGCTGCTACCCGCTCAGTGGCTTCTACAATGTTTGGCGTGTAGAGCCCCACGTGCTGCAGTCCTGGTCCCCTGTGCCGGGTCAGGAACTGCTCCACCTGGTCTTGTCCACTAGAAGCCCCCGGTAGGGTCTCAGCCAGCACGAGAGTGGGGACAGCACTGCCTGGTGGGGTCTGCAGGGCGGTGAGCTTCAGTCCCCCTTGCCCAGATCCTGCTGTCACCTCGAGGCCTGTCTCCGGGTCCTCATCCGGACTCAGTGGCAGGTGGCGGAAATCTAGGCAGTCACGGAACCAGCGCATCAGTGTGGGGGAGCTGCCAGGGATGCAGGCCAGGGTCAGGTGGTCCACGTGGCTGACCCAGCCCGGGCTGGCTGCAGAGGATAGGGGCTGGAATCCTGGGAGGAAAGGCCCTCGGACGCCTGCACGCTCCAGGAGTGTCAGGCTGAGGTTGCCGGCGGGCGAGCGGACCACAGCGTAAGTGGCTGTGCCCTGCGTATCCCTCACGCTAACCGGGGGCACCGGCACGCTGCAGCCCTGTGCGACCAACGCCCGGGCGGCGGCGCCCGCGTCCCCCACGTCGAAACACAGGTTGGTGGCGCTGGGCACAGCATGACGTGGGTCCAGGCCGTACAGCGGCTCCCCCAGACCTGCGCCCTCGTTCACCAAAAAGACCGCGTCGCCGCTGCGCAGGGCCAACTGCCGCCAGCCTTCTGCCTCCCGCACCGCCAGGGGCTGGAAACCGAAGAGACGCTGCAGATCCTGGGTCAGGGGCTGCCCCGCGGGCACGTGGAAGGCAATGTGGCACAGACGACGGGCGTGCACGGCCATGGCGGTCCGGATGATGACCCTGGCTTGTCCTTCCCCTAGGGCCGCTCACCTGGCTTTTCAGGACTCCCGGACTCTCCGTCCCAGGTTTGTCGTTGGAAGCCTGTGGAGTCCGGTTTTGCCCGCAAAGCGCGTTCCTCGCTCTTTTCCGAGGAAGTCACAGACTCACCCCTTTGGGGCTCGCGGTTCTCTCGGCCACGCCCTCTCCAATCCCGAGCAGCGTTGGGACCACCCGGTCAGCGGGGCCAGTGGTGAAAACCACGTGGAGCCAGAGCTGGGGTGCAGCCGGAGAGAGGGGGCGGCGCCAGGGACCGCGGCTCACACGCTCCCCCTCCCACGCAGACCGTGTCGCCAAGGGTACAGCGGGGACGCAGGACTGTCCTTTCCCAGAGCCTCTCAATGGGCCATGCCCTCGGGCACCGAGCCTCCCTTCTCCCACCGCCCCCGTAGACCACGATAGCTGCCTTCACTTGGTGCCAGGGGCCGGGCTTTCTCTCCTCCCCTAAATTTAAGAGCAAAGGGAACCAATCTTAGCTGGGGGAGGAGCCGGAATTCCTAACCGCCTACCCCCGCCCCTGCCCCAAGCAAGGAATTTACCAGTGTTATGTTTTAGCTTAAAAATTCTAGAGAATTTTGCCTTTGGGGCGTAATGTTCCTTTAAAACTTTAAAAATATAAAAGTGTTGTTTTTTTAAAAATATTTTATTTATTTGACAGAGAGAAATCACAATTAGGCAGAGAGGCGGGCAGAGAGAGAGGAGGAAGCAGGCTCCCTGTGGAGCAGAGAGCCCGAGGCGGGGCTAGATTCCAGGACGCTGGAATCATGACCCCAGCCGAAGGCAGAGGCTTTAACCCACTGAGCCACCCAGACGCCCCTATCAAAATGTTTTTTTTTTTTTTTTACAGATTTTCTTTCCCTCCCCAAATTGGTCCAGAGAAACTGATGTTATAGGAAGATAGGTCATTTGTATGGCTCCTACAAACCTCTCTGTTAGTCTCTCAACTGCGCCTCTTTCTTCAACCCCTCTTCTCTCTCAACAATCTTTTGCCCCCTGTCCCAAGCAAGATTTGGAGAAAAAAACTGGTGGCTCAGGACCGGAAAGAAACAGCTGCATTAGTGTCCTTTCTCTCCCTCCTGACCCTATAGGACTAGAACTCAAGCCCTCCTTGCAGCTTCCTGACTGGGTATTGGGCCAGAGAGGCTTTCTATAGGCTTTTCTGGGCTTGAGACCCAGAATTGTGTGAGATCACTGGGTTGAGTAGAATTGAGTAGATAGTAGGAGTCTTCTGAGACTTCAGCGGGTGGCTCTTGGAGGGTTTGGGAAGGCACTTCAGGGGTAAGTGGCATAAGCAAAAAGGTCAGGAATGAGAGCCAAACCCTCAGAGGAGCAAGAGCGTAAGATTGGGGAGACATTTGGGATAGATGCTATGGTTCCAGGCATTGCAAAGGAGATTCCTTTGTCAGGGAGCAGATATAATACCATTCACTATTACATCATTGGCAAGTTCATTGGCAAGAGGAATAAGGATGTGTTGAGGACACAGGGCTGAGAAAAATAGGTCTGGCTGCGTGTTTAGTCTTGCAGTCAGGAAGGCAGTACCCAGAAGCTGATCAGCTGTGGTAAAAGGCACTTGGTGCTACTCTGCAGACTAGTAAATTGGAGAACATGGGTTCCAAAAGCTGGATAGACCCGGGTTTGAAAACTACCTCCAATATTTAGTAGCTGTATGACTTGGGGCAAGTTGCTTATCTTCTCTGAGCCTTGGTTTTCTCCTCTGTAAAAATGGGAATAATAATAGTACCTACTTCATAGGGTTGTTGTGATTAAATAAGATAGTATATCCTGCAGCCTGGCAAGGGGTCCAGGATTTAGCCTATGCACTGGAGCCCAGCTACGTTGGATCAGAGCATACAAAGTGGGTTTGTAGGTCACAAGGAGAGGGGCTGCAGTAGGACTCAGAATAACAACCATATTTGGACCACCCCTCCTTCTCTAGGCTTAAGCGCTGGGAAGGCTCTAGGAAGGCCCTGGCTTTGGTGTGGATTCTGTGGTTAGGGCCCCTGGGAATAGCGCTCTGTGAGGGCTGGGGCAGAATATGTTATCTTCTGTCCACACTATCATGATCAGGGCCCCAGGTGAGCAGCTCTAGTGCCTCCAGGCCTTTGGTCCAGCCAGAGGGGTTTCCACTCCAGGGCCCTGTGTGCTGACAGAGGGCACAGAAACGGGTCCCATAACCCATCACTTCCCACCTGGTCCTGAGGGAGAGAAGGTAGATTTCTAAAGGCCAAGTAGGTTCTGACTTAAAGAAAGGGAGATCTTAGGGAATATTGCCCTGCAACAGCACTGTGCTTGACCTTGACCCAGAGGCCATTTTGGGGGGCGGGAGGCGGGGGGTGGAAAGGGCAGAGGTGGTCATTGATGTTGGTTCCCTCCCTCCATTCCTGCAGTCGTGCTGGCATCTGGGCTGTGACCAACGGAAGACCGCCATCTCCTCCCGGTCAGAACCTGGGGGAACTTCCGCATGATAGCGTCCTCCGTGCCTGTCCGCGACTACCTTCCTGCTGGGGCTATGGATGCTAAGGGTGGGCGCTGGAGGGCACGTAGGTCCGAGGGGTGAGGCGATGGCGCTGCAGGAGGCCTCGTGCCACATCCGCCTTCCACGGCGGCCAGGTCAGCGGAGGTGCCGGGTTGCGGGGGCGGCTGTGGTGGTGCTATACACGTCCTGAACCTGTGGAACCAAGTCCCTTCCGCAGCTCTCAGCTCAAGCCCGGGGGCTGGCGGAGGTGCACCCTCCTCCCCTCGAAGCCTGACCTCACCCCTGTCCCGTCTACCCTCTACCAGCCTGAATTGACATTCCTTTTCCGGAACTCGCGCCTCTCAGGTCCCACCCCGCCACTCTCCTTCTCTCCTGGGCCAGGTGGGCGATTGTCAGCTGCTGTTCTTTAACATGACCTCTAGGTGTCACCCTTGCCCTCAGTTTAACCCGCTCCTCCCAGCCCCTTCGCTCCCCCTTCTCTCGGAGGCGGCTCGGGTAGTTCTTTCCGGCACCGGCACCGGCACCGGCCCCGGCCCCGGCCCCGGCCCCGGCCCCGGCCCCGGCCCCTGTCCCTGTCCCTTCTCCACCTGATTCCGTTTCTCTTCGAGTCTGTGGAGGGCTTGACATTTTACAAAGGGTGGCCTGGAAGACCTCACAGAGAAGGTGACTTTTGTGTGTATATGCATGTGTGGCAAAATACACATAACATAGTAAGATTTATCTTGCTAGACTTTTGTAAGTGCAAGTTCAGTGGTATTAAGTACCTCCATCTCCATCATCGTCTAGTGAATTCTTTCCCTATTTCCCAGCTGACACTCTGTCCTCATTAAAGACCTCACTACTCTCTCCTCCCACCAACCCCTGGAAAGCCCCAGTCTACGTTTGACTACTCTAGGAGATTCATATAAGTGAAATCATGCAGTATTTGTCTTTCTGTCCATTATTCTTCCTTAAAAGGACTTAAGGTCGGCAGTGATTTTCACGTTGTTCAGTGGACAACGTTCAGATCTCATCTCACTGCCTCTCAGAATTTTTTTTGCAGCTGACCACTCTCTACTTTCTGAATACTCTTGCCCCCCTTTTATAACATCATACTCACTTGGTTTTCCTTTGGTGTGTTCTCTCTCCTCTGCCTCTGCCTATTTTTAAATGTTGGTGCTGCTCAGGGCTTCAGTTACCATCTCCTTGCTGGATAATCTCCACATCTACGTCCCCCTTCCTAATCTTTATTCAACTTATTTGCCATCTTGATTTGGATGTCCCTCTGTCACCTCATATTCAACATGCCCAACATTGTCCCTCTTCTTCTCATGCTCCCATCTCAGCACTTGTCCCACTGCCCTCCAGTGGCCCTATTCGGAAACCTACAACATTTTTGAATTTTGCTGTTTCCCACTCCTCACCTCCAGTCAATCCCCGTGTCCCTGCCCATTCTATTTCCATAACGTCTCTCAAGCCACCACCTCCCTCTTCATCCCTCTGTACCACCCACATGCAGGGCCTCACTGTCTCTGCATCACCTGGACACTACTAACTGCCTGTCTGGCTTTAGGTTTACTATTGTCCTAACCAGTCCCACCTTGTAGCCAGAGTTAGCTTTGAAAAATGTAGATCTGATTATGCTATTATCCTGCTTAAAACGTTCACTAAATTCTGCTTGTACTTAGGGAAAAGACCAAAAAAATTTCTCCTAGCTGATTAGCCGCTGACAATCTTTCCAACTTTTGGTGTCACCTTCCAACCCCCACCCATACTGTAGTTTTTTGAAAGTTTCATGCTTCTTCCCACTCAGAACTTCGGTCTTTGCTGTTCCCTCCTGCCTAAGATACTTTCTTTCCCACTTGCCTTGACCCATATAACACTTTATCAATCAGTAGGTCTCAGCTTAACTTGCTTGAGGATGTCTCCCAAGACCCCCAAGACTTATGTCCAGTGCCTCAATATTTATTAATGAACAAACTAAGGCCTCAGGGGGCTGGTGGGTGATTATCAGACTGCAGTTTTTAATATAGCCTCTAGGTGTCACCCACGACCTCTGCTTAACAGGGACTTTGCTGGGAGCCTGGAAGGAGGGGCTCAGTAAGCAAGCGCCCACCTGGCCGGCCCACCGGTCCAGCTGGGAGAGGTTAAGGGAAGCCCAGCTTCTTCTCTTAGGTCTGACAGCTGCTCCACTTGCTCTGGGTCAGCTGCCTTCATAGAGTGACTAGCCATCCCAGTTTTCCCAAGACTGAATATCCAGTGCTTCAGGGATGTGGAAATTTCAGTCCTTAAACTGGGACAATCCCAGGCAAACCATGGGCAGAGGGGCCAAAACTTCCATGTCTGCATGAGACTAAGGTCTAGGCCTAACAGGAAAACTTAGCTATAACCCAACCAAGCTCATCACAGCAACACCACTGGTGGGCTGACCATGCAGCTTGGTGGTTGTAAGAATTTAGGGACAGAAAGTATATACGCTTTTATTTTATTTATTTATTTTTAAAATTTATTTATTTGTTAGAGAGAGAGCGAGCGAGCACAGGCAGACAGAGCGGTAGACAGAGGCAGAGGGAGAAGCAGGCTCCCTGCTGTGCAAGGAGCCCAGTGTGGGACTGGATCCCAGGACGCTGGGATCATGACCTGAGCCGAAGGCAGTCGCTCAACCAACTGAGCCACCCAGGCGTCCCTATACACTTTTATTTTTTAAAAAAAGAATTTACTTATTTATTAGAGGGAAAGAGCTCGAGCATGACAGAGAGAGGGAGAGAGCTGGAGCAGGGTAGGGGGAGAGGGAGAAGCAGGCTCCCTGCTGAGCAGGGACCCATTCGTGGGGCATGAACTTCTGGTCCTGGGATCAGAAAGTATATATATTTTAATGAGTATGAAGAGACCCATCTATGTCTGACACTGGTTGAGTGCCACTGGGCATAACACACATATATATTGTTTCTAATCCTCACAGAAACCCCAAGAGTACAGAAGATAATTCCCCTTTTTGGAGATGAGAAAGTAAGACTCAGAGAAGTTAAGTGAACAGCCTACGTCACACAGCTGCTAAGTAAAATGGTGAAATTCAAACCTATGTCTATCCAACTACAGAGCTACTGCTATTTTCACTGAATCTACAGCCTGGCCATTTCCCTCCTGCTCCATCTTCATTTAGGAGTCCTGAGTGTGTACATAGGAAGCAAGAGGCAGGTGTAGATAGAAGGGATTACGAGAGAGAGGCCTGTGATCAGGGTGTGTGGGAAGTCCACAAAGCATAGTCAGCTCACCTGTGCACTGATAAGCGGCTCTGCCATCTTGAACGAGGTATGAACGTAGCCTGGGGATCTCCAGGGAGACCCCATCATAGGCTGTTGTCCTGACACCAAGTTGTGTCCTCACTGAGGAGCCAGGGTCGTACTTCCTAGAGTCCAGGATGAAACCAGCCAGTTCTTATTTGATTGCAAATGGACATCTGGACATGGGAGAGGCACAGGAGAGGAGCCATCAGGAGCTAGCCATGAACTAGAGGGACAAGTGATGGTTAGGGGGTTAGGTGGAATTTGTGACAAGGGTCATGCTAAGCAATGTGGCTTGCCTAAAGTTTGGGCTTACTAAATGATTGCAATTAATGATATAGCCAGCCACTTCTCTTTCCCACAGGTATTGTAAGGCTGAGTTTTATTTTTGCCTAGGTGGTTCTTTAGCAATTGAGCTGCTTCTGAATACTCAAGGAGGGTTGGTTGTGTAGAATTATGAGCAGAGGACTGACTTTGGTTGTGTAGAGGTATGGGCAGAGGCCTGACTGGGCTGGGCCATGATCAGAGCCTTGATGGGCACTCATTGGTCTGGCTGCCAGATGTCTACTCTGTAGGAGGTATACTGAGACTTTGGATTCCTTTAAGAATGTAAAGTTTTCTGGCAAGAAAGTGATTTGGGTTATGCCATTTCATTTTTTTTTTCTTGGTGATGTCCAAAGACTTTTAAAAAAATATTTTATTTATTTATTTGACAGACAAAGATCACAAGTAGGCAGAGAGGCAGGCAGAGAGAGAGGAAGAAGCAGGCTCCCTGCTGAGCAGAGAACCTGATGCAGGGCTTGATTCCAGGACCCTGGGACCATGAACTGAGCTGAAGGCAGAGGCTTTAACCCACTGAGCCACCCAGGTGCCCCTTTTCAAAGACTTTTAGGGTGCAAAAGCCGTCTGCAGACCTGGGCCTGCTGTGGGTTGGTGCCCTGTGGCCAGGTTCTGCCCATGGCTCCCCTCTGCCTGTCAACTCATCAGAGAACTGGAACTTAAGAAAGTCCTCCCCAGAGCTCTCTGCTCTTCCCTAGCTGGACTTCCAACTTCTACCAGAGAACTGGGCCTTACACACAGGGGATAAAGAAGGGCTGGGGAGGAGGGAAACCATCAGTAAAGCTGCCTTCTACACCGGACTCTTCTGTCCTTTACTTTCGTATATTCCAACTTCACTAAAGGAAGGAGGATTTTGTGAAAGAGTCACCAAAAATCTAGCATCACACTGATGTGGGACTTCTTGCCAGAAGCTCATGGAAGACAGTGACTTGGTGCAGTGGAAAGCACATGACTTTAGAGTCAAACAGAATTGGTTTCTGCTACTTTCTTGTTGGGTGACCTTGGGAAAGTTACTCGACCTCTCTCACTTTTTTTTTTTTTTTTAAGATTTTATTTATTTATTTGACAGAGAGAGATACAGCGAGAGAGGGAACACAAGTAGAGGTAGTGGGAGAGGGAGAAGCATGTCTCCCACCAAGCAGGGAGCTCGACGTGGGGCTCGACCCCAGGACCCTGGGATCACGACCCAAGCCGAGGGCAGACACCTAAAGACTGAGCCACCCAGGTACCCATCTGACTCTTGATTTTCTCAACTGATAAGTGGGAATCATAATAATGTCTGTGTCACAAGTTTGTTTTGAGGTTTAAATTTGTTAACCAGTATAGATAAAGCCCTAAATCTGCTATCTAAAAATATGAATTTATTTAGTGCTTGTTACGTGGTGTGCCATGTTAAGTGCTTTATCAGCAGAGCATGGACTCACATAGCCCTATGAGTTGCAGACTTTCATGGTCCATGCTTTATAGCTGCAAAACTGAGACTGGAGGAGCTCGAGTAACCTGCCCAAAGTCACAGAGCTGGTAAATAGCAGATCTAGGATTTGAACCAAGACAACCAGCTTCCAGCTCAGGCACACTTAACTACCGAGCCATGATGCCATGTGGAATAAGGCTGAATAAAGAACAGCTTTACGATCATAGTAATTTAGTATTAAGTGCTTTTTATATCCATGGTGCTAAGTGTTAATTATTAGCATATTTGGATGCAACATTTATCCTTTTTGTTCCTATTTTTTCCACGGCCATGGCAACAAAGAGCCTTGTGCTCGCTACAGCAGAGCATCCTGCTTTTGTCCGATCCAGTCCAGTGCGTCAGTCTCTGCAAGCAACAAAAGATGTGGCCACTGGCCGCATGTCCCTGCCCCCACTAGAGGACCAAGGCAGGCTGAGGCCCCTCTGGAATCAAGCTAGAAGAGCAGCAGACAGGTACAGATCAGCAGACTGAGAGCAGGGCTCACAAAAGGGAGGTCATGCTTAATCAGCCTGATTAATTTCTTTGAGTGGCAACAATGCAAGGGGACAGGGGTGAAAGGAGGGACAGTAATTCATCCTGATTCCAAGGCTCAGGAACACTGTTAAAACCAACACAGGGATTTTGTGGAATGCTGCTGGGGCCTGGAGGGCTTTGGTAGGGCTCAGCCTTGCGGCAGCTGGAAGGAAACTCAGTGAGTGGCTCATGGTGACCTGGTGAAGGGGAAACCCAGAGCAGGGACAGGGCACCACCTGTCCAATCTGTCCAAGCCATCTAACCAAGACAGAAATCTGACTTGCCTGTTAATTTCCTTCCAATGGCTTCCCACCATCTAAATGTGGTATAATGTGAATGATAGTGAAACAATAAAAACTGCATTTATTTGATACTATTCATGGGGTGCTTTACAGAGAGGAAACTGAGGCAGAAAGCTGAAGAAACCTGCCTGGTCCCACAGTTATTAATATACACTGAGACTCTGGGACGCCTGGGTGGCTCAGTTGGTTAAGCAGCTGCCTTCGGCTCAGGTCATGATCCCAGCCTCCTGGGATCGAGTCCCGCATCGGGCTCCTTGCTCGGCAGGGAGCCTGCTTCTCCCTCTGCCTCCACCTACCACTCTGTCTGCCTGTGCTCGCTCTCTCTCTAACAAATAAATACATTTTTAAAAAAATCTTAAAAAAATACACTGAGACTCTGACTTAGACTGCTCTTATAGGCCTCATGTTGACCCCAAATATAGTTCCCATCCATTTATAACTGTGTTTAATGGTGGATCTCTTCCATCAGACAGGAAGCTCCTCGGTAGCAGGACCCATAACTGATTCAGTCTCTGCAATGTCGGCCCTTGGTAGATGTTGGTGATGCTGAAGCTCTTGTGTCCTTCTTCCTCTGCACACTCTCCCTAGGTGAGTTCATCCATGCTTTTGGCTTCAACTCTCACCTCCTGGAGGAAGACTATTAAAGCAGGCATTATGACTGCTTAACCTCAGTACCACCCCGATGATTACTCTGAGCCCATCATATTAATATTCCATCTTTCTTGCCAGTAATTGGTTTAGGGATGGGAATATGCTCTGGTCCTGTCCAGTGAGGCCAAGGGGACATCCTCTGGGGGGCTTCTGGGAAAGGTTTCTTCACTCCTAGGAGAGAACCCTGGAAGCAATAGTGAGTCTTCTTCCTGGGAATGTTGTCAAGCCTGAATGTAGACTTAACTAAGGCAGCTGTTTACTAACAGCTGAAGATGCAGCCAACAGCAAGGACGGCAGAGTGCAGAGCTGGAAGGAGTCTTTGTCCTTGACAGCTCGCAGTCTGCCCACCCCAGAGGGCACCCTGATGCTGAACTTTCTCAAACAAGGGAAATTAAATATTATTATTGCAGGAGCCATTGCGAATGGCCTTTTCTGATGTTTGTGGCAGAAAGCATTCTTACTGATACAACCAAGGCAACATTATAGCTTTTGTGGTTCCCTTCCTACAGAACAATTTCTTTTTAAATTACATTTTGTAATTGTATTGGCATAAAGATGAATATATTAATTTTGTACATTAAAACATCTTTGACTTAAAAGTTTGCTTTTTCTTCTGATTTAAAGGAGATTAAAGCATTTTTTATGGACCTCTAAAAGTACTGGAGAACTAATGTGCCTAGTGTGCATAGTAGATAGAAGGGTGCCAGATACAACTCCCAAATAACCATCTGCAGTCCATACTTCCCTTTTGACCTTCAAACCTTCACATCTAACCATTTATTGATAGTTCCATGTGGGTGTCTTACCTCAAATTTAACATACCCATGGCTGAACACATAATTTTACACACAACTTTGTTTTGTCTGAAGGAACTACTCACCAACCAGCTAGTTGCACCAGTCAGAAACCTGGTACCTCAACCTCTTTCACCCCATGCCCAATCCATCACCAAATGCTTCAATTTTCTTTCTGAAATGGCTCTTTTTAAAAAGAAAAAAAAAAGATTTTATTTATTTATTTCACAGAGAGAGTGAGCACTGGCAGACAGAGTGGCAGGCAGAGGCAGAGGGAGAAGCAGGCTCCCTGCTGAGCAAAGAGGCCGATGCGGGACTCGATCCCAGGAGGCTGGGATCATGACCTGAGCCGAAGGCAGCTGCTTAACCAACTGAGCCACCCAGGTGTCCCCTGAAATGGCTCTTAAAAGCATTTACTCACTTCCACTTCCACTCCTATCTCCACTCTTATTGTCCATGTTGCCAGCCTCTATTGCCTAGATTACTGGCATGGACCCTAATGGTATCCTTGGATCTTACCCTCCCTGTAATCTTCTATCTACACTGTTGCCAGAAAGATCTTTTCAACCTGCAAACCTGGTTCTGTTATCCCCCTGGTTAAAACCTGCTGATTGGCTTCTGTTGCTTTTATAACAGAGATCCAAACCTTTAGCAAGGCTTCTGAGGCTCTGTCTCGCCTGGCCCTGCCTCATTTTGTTCTTCTCTCTTACTCTGTGCTCAGACACGTGTTCTTCCCTTAGACCCTCCGACGCAAAGTCTCTCTCCTGCCATAGGATCTTTGCACGTGCTATTCTTCCATTTTCTACTCCTCCTTCAGTTTCAATATACTTTTCCAAGTAAGCCTTCCCAGACTCCCCAGTCTGCCCAAGGGCATCAGGCAAGTTTTTTACTTGCCTGATGCCTCTGTTTTTTCATCTGTAAAATGAAGATGATAATGATGCCCAAATCATAGGTTTGTTGTGAGGATTAAATAGGATGATGAATGAGAAGGACTGGTGAGGTCAGACTGGTGCTGTGTTCTGGTTGGGTAATTGTCCTGCCCTCTGGCTGTCTTTCTAGATGGGAAAAGAAGTGGAGACCCCCCACCCCAACCTCCATTCTCGGTGGGAATCTTGGGGTAAGATGGGTCCTAAAATGTGAGGGTTTTGAGGAAGAGCATCTACACAAGGGCACTCAAAAATTTCTAAGTGACTTTAGTGAAACCAAGGAGCTAATTGTGTCTGGGCGTCACTGACAAATGCCTGGATTGGGCTGGAGGTACCCAGAGAGAGGGAGAGATCAAGAGAACCCACAAAGATCAGGGAGAGGGGGAGGTCAGCAGGAGCACACCACATTTCTATCAAATCTACAAATGGCCTGTAGCCTCTAGACCAAGACACTGGTTGCAATGGGGCCTATATGTCAGGCAAACCTGGGCTTCCATCCCTACCCTGTCACTTATGGACTGGGGGATCAGGAAAGTCACTTCACTTCCCTTATTTATAAAATGAAGCGCATGAACTCATTTTGCAGGGTTGGTAGGAGAATTAAGTAGAATTGTATTAGTTTGTTCAGTCTGCCATGACTAAAGTACTGTACAGGCTACCTTAATTTATTGTACTTTGTTTTATTGTGCTTTGTAGGTACTGTTTTTTGTTTTTTTGCAGTGATTCTTTTTTTTTTTTTAAAGATTTTACTTATTTATTTATTTGACAGACAGAGATCACAAGTAGGCAGAGAGGCAGGCAGAGTGTGTGTGGGGGGAGCAGGCTCCCCGCTGAGAAGAGAGCCCGATTCAGGGCTCGATCCCAGGATCCTGGGATCATGACCTGAGCCGAAGGCAGAGGCTTTACCCCACTGAGCCACCCAGGTGCCCCTGTAGGTACTGTTTTTTAGAGGTTGAAGGTTTGTGGCAACCCTGTGTTGAGCAGATCTATTGGCTCTGTTTTTCTAACAGCATTTGCTCCCGGGCCACGTAGGTGGCTTTAGTTGGTTCATCTTCCTACTCTTGATTTCTACTCAGATCATGATCTTGGGGTCGTGGGATCAAGGCCCGTGTTGGGCTCTGCACTGAGCATTGAATGTGGAGTTTCCTTGAGGCTTGAGATTCTCTCTCTGCCCCTCCCTGCCCCCGCTAGTGTTCTTGCTCTCTGTCTCTTAAAAAAAAAAAAAAAGAATGTTTCCTACAGCATTAGCTCAGTTCATGTCTCTGTGTCACATTTTTCTAACACTTTCAAGCTTTTTCATTATTATATTTGTTATGATGATCTGTGGTCAGTGATTATGACTTACTGAAAGCTCAAATGGTGGTTAGTATTTTTTTTTTAAGAGTTATTTACTTTTTGGCAGACGGAGATCACAAGTAAGCAGAGAGGCAGGCAGAGAGAGGGGGGAAGCAGGCTCCCCCACTGAACAGAGAGCCCAATGTGGGGGTCCATCCCAGGACCCTGAGATCATGACCTAAGCTGAAGGCAGAGGCTTAACCCACTGAGCCACCCAGGCACCCCAACATTTTAAAATTATGGTATATCTGGGGCACCTGGATCTGTCTGTCTGTCAAATAAATAAGTAAAATCTTAAAAAAAATAAAAAAATAAATTATGGTATATCTATATATAAATATCTATCTATCTATACTCAGTTTTTTTTAGACATAATGCTGTTGCTTGCTTCATAGACTATCGTATAGTGTAAATATACTTGTATATGCACCAGGAAAACAAAAAGCTCACTTGACTCTCTTTATTGTAGTTGTTTGGAACCAAACCCACAATATAGTCAAAGTAAGCCTGACCATAGACTAGGTAGCTTAAACAACAGAAATCTATTTTCTCACAATTCTGGAGGCTAGAAGTCTAAGAACAAGGTTTCTGAGAGGTTGGTTTCTTTTAAGGTCTCTGTCCTTGTTGATGGCCATCTTCCTCCAGTGTCTTCCCATAGTCTTTCCTCTGTATGTGCCTGTGTCCTAATCTCTTCTTCTAATAAGGACAACAGGAATATTGGATTAGGACCTACTCACAGGACTTCATTTTACCTTAATTATCTCTTTAAAGGCTCTATCTCCAAAAATGGTCATAATGTGAGATACCAGAGGTTAGGACTTCAACATAGGAATTTTGATGTTATACAATTCAGCCCATAACAGGAATATGGACATAAATCCTAATTAGCATACAGCAAAGACTCAGTTATGCTAATTACTTTTTTGTTTGTAATTGGAAGAGCAGACAGTGGCAGCACACTCAGAGAGTCCCAGAACTCCATAGATAAATATGGCTTTCAGTCTTTTGGCACCTCATTTTTCTTAAGCACTGGGACTTTCCACTGCTCCTTGGGTTGGGAATTGTGACAAATCACATCATGTCTGAAGGCAACTGGGAACTCTAGGAGTTAATTTTACTTTTAGTATATTGACTTAGCTAAAAAAAATAAAAATAAAAAAATAAAAGAATCTAAAACATTATCTGCCAGTCACCAAAGCAATTGAACCCTGACAATACCTGCCTGCAGACTTTGCTAGAATGGACCTATAGTTGATCTGAATAGGTAGCCCTAACTCAACCCACTGACTAATCAGTGTTTACCAAGTGTGAGTTTTTGTGCCAGATGCTGTAGAAGACACAAAGAAATCCAGGACACAGTCCCTGCCTCAGGATCCAGAGGCTTTGATTGGGACATTCGCTCCTGTCAGGAAAAGACAATAGAAAGCAGCCGCTGGTATGAGCAAAGCCAAAGATCAGACAGTTTGACAGTTTCCCAGACCTGGGGGACATCCAAGTGGAGCTGCCCAGGGGCCATTGGAGGGACACCTGTGGAGCTTTGGTTTGGTGATATAGATTTGGGAGTCACTGTAATAGAAATGCAGCTGTGGGGAAGAGTGCCATCTTTGAGGGGTAATATGGAATGTGTGGAGAGAAAAGGGCCAAAACCAAATCCCAGGTTTTTTGGGGAGAAATAATCTGATTTGGCCAGCTGGAGTCCAATCGGCTGGGGTTAAGGGGTTAAAGGTAAGTCTTATAAATATGTTGCTGAGTCCCAGGGCTTCAACCTTGTAGGCGGATGTAGGAGAGGTCATTCTTCAAGAAGGCAGCTGTTAAGCTGAAATGGCATCAAAAAGATGGCTACCAGAGTAGCCTCCTGCAGAGCTGGCATTCCCATTTAGCAGGCACTCTATAAATATATGCTGAACCCATGAATATATAAATAAATGAATTACTTAATGAAAGGATGAAAAATCTTGCCACAGACTGTTTTGTAACATTGTTTTTATTGATATATAATGCACATACTATAAAATTCTCAATTTTAAATTGTACAGTTCAGTGGTTTTTTTTTAAAGAAATGATACAATTTCTTTTTTTTTTTTTTAAAGATTTTATTTATTTATTTGACAGACAGAGTTCACAAACAGGCAGACAGAGAGAGAGGAGGAAGCAGGCTTCCTGCTGAGCAGAGAGCCCGATGTGGGGCTCGATCCCAGGACCCTGATATCATGGCCTGAGTCGAAGGCAGAGGCTTTAACCCACTGAGCCACTCAGGTGCCCCAGTTCAGTGGTTTTTATTTAGTATTGGCACATATGTTTGATTTCGTGTTTTTTTTCATGAGACACATGATTGAGTCCTGTGTGGATATGGAGTTGGTATGACCAGCCCCCCCACCCCTCTTCTTTTTTTTTTTAATAACTTTTTTTTTTAAAGATTTTATTTATGTATTTGACAGACAGTGATCACAAGTAGGCTGAGAGGCA
Organism: Mellivora capensis; assembly: GCA_004024625.1. NCBI lineage: Eukaryota > Metazoa > Chordata > Mammalia > Carnivora > Mustelidae > Mellivora > Mellivora capensis. The sequence continues at coordinate 68,376 of PISX010009451.1, forward strand.
AGCAGAGAGAGGAGGGGAAGCAGGCTCCCCGCTGAGCATGGAGCCTGATGTGACCGGAGGCTTGATTCCAGGACCCTGGGATCATGACCTGAACCAAAGGCAGAGGCTTTAACCCACTGAACCACCCAGGCGCCCCCCCCCCCCCCCCCCTTCTACGGGTTTTCTTACACAGAAGGTAGCTTGAGAAAAGAGACTCCTTTCCCTTCTTTGGAGGATGTTCAAGGGCAGGACCTGGAAAGGGCAGCCCCTGTCCTGGGAAGGCTACAGAGGGATACTGAAAATATTCTGGGTAAAGGGGGGCAGTGGAGATACACATTGTCAGTGCCTTCAATACCTCTACAAGACTGCAGTAGACAAGATGTGTTTTCAGATGACCCTGGCCAAAATAAAGCCCGTGAATGGCAAAAACTCTCTGAACAATGAAGCTGGGATGCTCAGAGAGCATAGAAAGGACTGGAAAGAGTTTTTATTCCCTATCCCTTCTGATGAAAGAATAATGACCCTCAAAGAAACCCTTGTCTTAATCCCCGAAACCCCGTGACTATGTTATGTTATACAGCGAAGGGGAACGAAGGTTGTTAATCAGCTGACTGATTATCCAGGTGGGACTAATATAATCCGAAGGGTCTTTAAGAGTGGAAGATGGAGGCAGAAGAGGAATTAGAGTCAGAGAAGGGGATGTAACAATGGAAGCAGGGCTTGGGATGATTTGATGCAAGGACTTAATCCACCTTTGATGACTTTGAAGATAGAAAGGAGCTATAAGTCAAGGAATGAGGGCTGCCTCTGGCAGCTGGAAAAGGTAAGGAAATGGATTATCTCCTAGAGCTTCCATGAAGGAACACAGCCCTGCCAATAACCTTGATTTTAGCCCAGTGAGACCCATTTTGAACTTCTGACCTCTAGAACTACAACATAACAAATTTGTATTGTTTGAAGCTACTGATTTTGTGGTAATTTGTTATAAAAGCAATAGGAAACGAATATGCTTTCCTAGCTATCTAATTCCTAAAAGGGGCAACAACAAGATTCACTTTTAGATCTTTGTTTCTTTTTATCCCTTTAAGTTGTTCTCTATTATCCTCTAAGATCTGCTAGATTTTGTCTTCCTGGGTTCCATTTTTCCCTCCAGGCAGAAGGCGCTTTGGGGATGTTGCTGAGTCCTTAAGCCCAAGAACATGTCTACCCAAGTCCATCTGTCCTTCTAAGGCCTGTCCCAAATACAACCTTCTGCTTGAAACCCTTATCATTTTCCCCAGTGGATAATCTTTCTTCCTCTCCATCCCTGCAGCACACTCACTCCTCACTGGGACATCCAGTGAGGGTACTTGTCACACTGTCTTCCACATTCAGGATTTTGTATCAACTCCTCTAGGAGCTTGTGTCTGTTTGTCTTCTGCCATTTTAAATTGCCAGCCTCGTAGTCAGGAAAAGCCATGTACTTTGTTTCCAGTTTGGGGAGAGGGCTCAGTAAGAGATGAAGAACAGAGATGTGTTGTTCCCCTAGGACTCTAATCTCAGCTCCTTGCTCCTGCCAGTAGATGATGTCAACCACCAGGAAAGGACAACAATAAATCCTGTGCTGAAGGCCAGCCAATGGCTGCTTTACTTGCTGTCCTGGCTATCTCTTGTACCCTCCTCATGTCCTCTAGGCCCTCCTTTGACACCATCATTGCTGGGGAACCAGCTTCACTCAAGTGTTATGTAGCAGCAACTCAGCTCAGTTCCTCCACATCTCTCACGTTCTGTCTCAGGGCTTCTGTAAGCGCCGCCTGCATTCATGCTGTGCTCTTAGGAAGTGTGAGAGTTTGACACATCATGAGATAACCCTGACCAGAAGGAGATGGAAGTTGAAGGATAAATTCTTCTCTCTTATGGCCGATAGGCAGACTCTTTTGAGGTGGTTTTCCACATCTCCTCAGAAGGTTTCAATAAGATCAAGCCCCAGTTTCCACAGCTGTGATCAATTTAGGCATGCACTTTTTTTTTTAAATTAAATTTACGGAGAGAGTGAGCATGCAAGAGTGGTCGGGGGCAGGGGGAGAGGGGCAAAGAGAGGGGAGAGGGAAAGAGAGAATCTTTAAAAAAAAAAAGGTTTTATTTATTTATTTGACAGACAGAGATCACAAGTATGCAGAGAGGCAGGCAGAGAGAGAGGGGGAAGCAGGCTCCCTGCTGAGCAGAGAGCCTGATGTGGGGCTCGATCCCAGGACCCTGAGATCATGACCTGAGCTGAAGGCAGAGGCTTTAGTCCACTGAGTCACCCAGGTGCTCCGGAAAAAGAGAATCTCAAGCAGGCTTGAGATGCGGGGTCAATCTCACCACTTTGAGATCATGACCTGAGCCAAAATCAAGAGATGTTTAACTGACTGAGCCACCCAGGTGCAACATCTCAGGCATGCACTCTTGAATTAATTTTCCCTCCTTTATGTTTCCCTCTCCCTTGTCCCTGACTTTGGTCACCAAGATTACCTCTTAAACTTCTTGCATGTGAAGATTAGGCTATACCTCCTGAGGGAATCCAGCCTTAGATGACTACCTTGTCACTGGAGCTGCATGTGTGACATGACTGGACTGACCAATGTTAAGCAGCCTGAGGCCATTTTGAGTGTCAACCTTGCAGGTCTGACACAAATACAGAAACTGTAGAAATCACTTATCTTCATGAATCATCTCACCTAGATGTAGCAGACTCTGAGTTCCCTGTTTTGAACATACTTTATGTTAAGCCATCAACAATTTCAGCAAAGATAGGAAGAGGCTTAAGCTATACCTTGCTCATTTTGGTATCTTTTATAGTTTATTACATGTACCAGGTGCTCAATCTGAGCAAGCTGAAGTACCCACACCTATTACCTTCCTCTTCATCCCGGCAGCACACTCACTCCTCACTGGGACATCCAGTGAGGGTACTTGTCACACTGTCTTCCACATTCAGGATTTTGTCTCAACTCCTCTAGGAGCTTGGGTCTGTTTGTCTTTTGCCATTTTATTTCTAGATAAATGGTGGCTCTTTTTGCCTGCTCCTGCCTGACACATACTATATAGTAAAATGATAGTAATATTTATAGAGCACTTACTATATTCTAGATACTCAGTACTTTATGCACACTATCCCAGTTATTATTAACAGGCCTTCCTGTGTAATAGGTCCTCTTATTATCTCCATTTATAGATGTGAAAACTGTGGCTCTGAGAAGTTAAGTAATTGCTTAGACTTGTACAGTAAGTAAATAGTGGCACCAGGATTTGAATTCAGCATTTCTGACCCCAGAGCTCTCTTAATCACAGTAATCAACTGGTAAGCAAACAAAGTACTAGGATAGACCTATATAGATCAGTGGGATAGAACTGAGAGTTCAGAAATAAATCCATATACCTATGGTCAATTGATTTTTGTTAAGAATGTCAAGACCATTCAGTGGAGAAAATGTAGTCTTTTCAACAAATGATATTGGGCCAATGGAGTATCAATATACAAAGTAATTAATTTGGGGGCACCTGGGTGGCTCAGTGGGTTAAAGCCTCTGCCTTTGGCTCGGGTCATGATCTCAGGGTCCTGGGATCGAGCCCCGCATCGGGCTCTCTGCTCATCAGGGAGCCTGCTTACTCCTCTCTCTGCCTGCCTCTCTGCCTACTTGTGATCTCTCTGTCAAATAAATAAATAAAATCTTTAAAAAAACCACAAAGTAATTAATTTGGACCCTTAGCTCACCATATAAAAAGATTAACTCAAAGTGGATCAAAGATCTAAATGTAAGAACCAAAACTATAAAACTCTTAGAAGAAAACATAAATCATCTTGATGTTAGATGAGACAATGATTTATTGGATATGACACCAAAAGCCCAAGCAACAAAAGAAAGAAAGATACATTGGACTTTATTAAAAGTAAAAACTTTTGTGATTCAAATGACATTACCAAAAAAGTGAAAAGATAACCCAATGAATGGAGAAAATACTTCCGAATAATATATCTAATAAGTATATAATATCTAGAATAAATAAGAACTCTTAAGTCAACAATAAAATGACAAATAGCTCAATTTTTTTTACATGGGCAAAGGATGTGAATAGATATTTCTCCAAAGATACATAATATCATTTGTCATTAGGGAAATGCAGATCAAAATCACAGAAGGATACCTCTTTGTACCAACAAAATGGATATAATAATATTTTTAAGTGGAAAATAACAACTATAGGTGAGGGTATGGAGAAATTAGAATCTTTATACATTGCTGGTGAGAACATAAAATGGTGCAGCTGCTGTGGAAAACAGTTTGGAAGTACATAAAAAAAAAAATAAACAGAGTTACCATATGACCCAGCAATGCCACTCACAGGTATGTGCTCAAGAGAAATGAAAACTTAATATTCACACAAAAACTTGTACATGAATGTTCATAGCAATATTATTCATAGTAATACTATGAGTATTACTTCCAAAAAGTGGAAGCAACTCAAATATCTGTGAACTGATGAGTGAATAAACAAAATTTGACATTATTAATACAATAGAATATTATTTAGTCATTAAAACAAATGAAGTATTGGGGCTCCAGAGTAGCTCAGTTAAGTGTCTGACTCTTAGTTGATTTTTTTTAAAGATTTTATTTATTTATTTGACAGACAGAGATCACAAGTAGGCAGAGAGGCAGGCAGAGAGAGGGGAAGGGAAGCAGGTTCTCTGCTCAGCAGGGAGCCCGATGCGGGGCTCGATCCCAGGACCCTGGGATCATGACCTGAGCTGAAAGCAGAGGCTTTAACCCACTGAGCCACCCAGGCGCCCCTGACTCTTAATTTTGACTCAGGTCATGATCTCATGGGTTGTGAGATCAAGCCCCGTGATGGGCTCTATGCTCAGTGGGAAGTAAGCTTATCTCCCTCTGCTCCTCCCCCCACTCACACGCTTTCCCTCTCTCTCTAAAATAAATAAACAAATCTTAAAAATGAAGTACCGATACATGCTACAGCTTGGATGAACCTTGAGAACATGATGCTAACTGAAAAAAGCCAGGCATGAAGGTCATATATTATATGATTCCATTTATAAGAAATTTTCAGATTAGGCAAATCCATAGAGACAGAAAGTAGGTTTTTGTTTGCTTCTTGATTGAAGGGGAGGCTGGGTCTCTTTGCAGAAGAATCATACAGTGTTGTCACAAGCATATAATATAAATCTTCCTCTTGACCCTTTTCTAAAGATAACCTGATGTCATTTACTAGAGTGACAGCACAGGAGAAAAGGAAATACTCAGAACTTTGTGGCAGATGATTGGACAATGCCTTTGAATTGATGTTAATTCCTGGGAGCCCATTTTGTAGCCTACTAAAGTATGGGACCAGTTGGTCAATGGTTCTACTCTGTAGTTATTTCTCTAGTTCCTGAAGAAATAATTGTAATAGACATACTTGGCCAGAGGGAAAATTACTACATTGGCTTTCTAATCCATGGGATAAGGTCATTACAGTAGAAATAGCTAGGTGGAAGGCCCTGGAACATCTTTCTACCAAGATAGTAAACCAGAACTACTGGTGCATTTCTGGGGGGAAATGCAGAGATTAGTGCAACATTAAATACTATAATATCTAGCATATATAATATCCAGCATATCTCATGTAATTCACTTGTTTGGTCTGGGCAAAAGTAGAATGATTGGAGAATGATTGTAGATTTCAATAAACTTAATTAGGGTGTGACTTCAATTGTAGCTCCTTTTATAAAAGAGGTTTTTTAAAAAAGATTTTTATTTATTTATTTGACAGAAAGAGAGATCACAAGTAGGCAGAAAGGCAGGCAGAGAGAGAAGGGGAAGCAGGTTCCCTGCTGACCAGAGAGCCTGATGCGGGGCTTGATCCCTGTTCCCTGAGATCACGACCTGGGCCGAAGGCAGAGCCTTTAATCCACTGAGCCACCCAGGCACTCTATAAAAGAGTTTCTTTACTGGAACAGATCAAGAACCCCTAGCACTTGTTATGTGACTAAAGTTTTCTTCTCCATACCAAGTTGTAAGAACAACTATAAGCGGTTTACTTTTTTTAATTTTTATTTTTTATTAACATATAAAGTATTATTTGTTTCAGGGGTACAGGCCTGTGAATTATCAGTCTTACACAATTCACAGCACTCACCATAGCACATACTCTCCCCAATGTCCAAAACCCAGCCACCCTATCCCTACCCCCCACACCCCAGCAACCCTCAGTCTGTTTCATGAGATTAAGAGTCTCTCTTTTTTTTTTTTTTTTAAGATTTTTTTATTTATTTGTCAGAGAGAGAGAGAGAGAGAGAGAGAATGAGCACAGGCAGAGTGGCAGGCAGAGGCAGAGGGAGAAGCAGGCTCCCTGCCGAGCAAGGAGCCCGATGTGGGACTCGATCCCAGGATGCTGGGATCATGACCTGAGCCGAAGGCAGCCGCTTAACCAACTGAGCCACCCAGGCGTCCCGAGATTAAGAGTCTCTTATGGTTTGTCTCCCTCCCAATCCCATCTTGTTTCACTTTTTCCTTCCATACCCCCCACAACCCCCCACCCTGCCTTTCAAATTCCTCAAGAGAGATCATATGAGAATTGTCTTTCTCTGATTGACTTATTTCGCTCAGCATAACACTCTAGTTCCATCCATGTTGTTGCAAATGGCAAGATATTGTTTCTTTTGAAGGCTGCATAGTATTCCATTGTGTGTGTGTGTGTGTGTATATATACACACATATATATACTATATATATATATATATAAAACCATATATATATATAGTTTGGCTTTTGTGGACATTGCTGCCATAAACATTCAGGTGCATGTGCCCCTTTGGATCACTACATTTGTATCTTTAGGGTAAATACCCAGTATTTAGTAGTGCAATTGCTGTATTGTAGGGTAACTCTATTTTCAGCTTTTTGAGGAACCTCCATACTATTTTCCAGAGTGGTTGTATCAGCTTGCGTTCCCACCAACAGTGTAGGAGGGTTCCCCTTTCTCCACATCCCCGCCAACATCTGTTGTTTCCTGACTCGTTAATTTTAGCCATTTTGACTGGTGTGAGGAGGTATCTCACTGTGGTTTTGTTTTGTATTTCCCTGATGCCGAGTGATGTTGAGCACATTTTCATGTGTCTGTTGGTCATTTGGATGTTTTCTTTGGAGAAAGTTCTGTTCATGTCTTCTGCCCATTTCTTAATTGGATTATTTGCTCTTTGGGTGTTGAGTTTGATAAATTTTTATTTTTTTAATTTTTAAATTTTTTTAAAAGATTTTATTTAGTTACTTGACAGAGAGAGAGAGAGAGAGATCACAAGCAGGCAGAGAGGCAGGCAGAGAGAGAGGGGGGAAGCAGGCT